>OZJO01017934.1:0-53462 GCA_900406225.1 Acrobeloides nanus | reverse complement strand
TCTTTTTTTTAAATTATATCAGTAACTAACCTACTTTCAGAATAAACAAAAATTTGACCCGGCTCTAGACGTGTTAATAACATTTTTTCAACAAATTTATTTTCTCTTGATCATTCCTTTAGTGCGCTGGATATTCCTTCGACTTCTTGCAGTTTTTTCTCTTTTTCGGTTTTCTTTGCTTCCGGTTTCTTCGAATCTCTTGATTGTTCGAGATACTGTCGACGGTTCAATATCAAGAAACCGCGCAATTTCACATACTCCTTTTCCATTTTTCAATTATGTCTGGTCTCAATTCATTCATTTTAACTCTAAAAACAAAATTTTAAATGAAATTTGTTGAAAAAACAATGAAAACGCAAAAAAAATCAAGTGTTGTAGTCTCATCTCGCACCCTGTACTAGAGAATTGCTGCACCCTGTATTAGAGAATTCACAAAGTTTTTCAAACACTTGTCTTTCCATATTAATCCCTATTTCCATATTAATTTTTGTCTGTTTATCTAGTTTGCATATATTATGGCTTTCGTTAGTAAATGTCGAAGAAAAATATTCGTTTAGTAGAGTTGCTTTTTCTTTGTTATTTAAAACACGTTCCGCGACAGAACCGAGCTTTGGATGTCACAAAAAATTTTTTATCGCTGAACGAAAATTTACGTGGAATTCTGATAGAACTCACCGAGTTATGCAACTTTAGTTTTGGGCTCCTGATCCGGCGACCTTTCCCCTTGGTGCTATACCCCCTAGAAGTTGGTGGAAAAGGACAATTTTTGACCAAACTTGAATCGGCTCTAAGTCATTAAGTCTTTTAGCTTTTGACAAACGGTCTTTTATATTTTGTAGCTGGAGATTGGGGCTTCATTTTATGCCAAGACCACCTTGGCCCCAGACACTCACATAATTGGCCAAATATCCAAAAATACCCCAAAAATTGACGCCCCCTCGCGGAGTCAAAGTACCCTTAAACGTTCAGCGCTCAATACGAAACTTTTCATAAAGATAGCTCTATATATGAGGAACGTTTATGCAAAAAATCAACAAAATTGAGTGGCTCTTAAAAATAGTTTTACCGGTTTGAAGTTCGGCTATCCGGCCCTACTCGAAATCTAGAATAGCGAAATTTGCCATAATTTATATATATTCGGAAAGTTCATGAAAAATGGAGCATTTTTTGTTTTACAGTAAATTCTGAATCGTTATCCTTGTCGAGATAATCGCGTTTGAAGTTGGCGATTTTTTACATTTTTAAATTCCCGCCAAAGGCCCTGATTTTCAATTTTGGCGGGAATTCAAATTCTAACTTGATGTCAATTCTTTATGACCTCTGTCCATCGAGCTCTGAAAATTTGAAGCTCTGGTGGCGTATAGTCTGGCCTCACTGCAAGACCTCCGAATTATTGGGGTTTTCTGATATTAATTTTGGAACCGCTTTTATAATCTTTTCGGCTGTTTCTTTGTTTTTTGTCAAGATTCGTATTGCAGATGGTGGATTGAGTTTGCCTAGTCCAAAAAAGATTCAATATCATTTCTTAGAATTTTCCCAATAATACAAATTTCTTCAATTATTTCCTCTGCTTTTTTATTCCCATTCAAATTTTTAAGAATTACACTTCTTTGCTTCATGCATTTCACATATCTCGTGAGCGTGAGTTCATTGCTCTTCACGCCTTGCGCTCGTTTAGTGAGCGTCATGCGTTTTGTGCTTTTCATATGTTTCATGCATTTCTTTCGTCTCATACCTTTTGACTCACTTTACGCTTTGTGCATTTCATGCACTTAGCTCACTTCATGCTTCGTGGAATTCATATACTTTGTTCGTTCGTTTATTTCGTAGAAAACTTTTACTCACTCTGTAGATTGTTGTTCTATAAAATATCACAATTCATTGGTCGGTTGGGTGTTTTCCTAGTATATACGACAGTTGAAATTACTAATAAGATCCATGAAATAAGGAACTGTCCCCAGAGGGGATCGAACCAGCCACCTCTGAGGCAAAAATAAGAGCTTTGCCACTGCTCTACAGAGTACATATGATTGAACTGTCTTCAATTTTTCCTAGAATTTCGGCTTTCGTAAACCATTTGCTCTCTCTGTTAAAATTGCATTTTTGGGTAACGAGAAAGCCTAGTCGTATTATCTCATTTTTAGCCTCAAATGGCATCAAAAGAAGCATTCCCCCTAGGTGTATACGCTCAAGGACAAACCCGTTGGTTGGGCAAAAGAATCGCCAGAGAAACGCTTTGGAATGCGGCGAAGAATAAGCTTAGAGGAAAGAGAGTGTTGGATGTTGGTTGCGGATATGGTAAGATTTTATAGCTTGTATGTCTCTGATGGATCAATCACCCTGAATCAGGCAAAGCGCCAGATAGACACTAATAAAGCTGTTGGGTTATTGTGGCGTGCAGGAAGCAATGCACCAAGCAAATGTACCGTGCTGTTATTGCTTGAAATAAGCGCCTAGGAACTAGAATGTCTCGAGACTTGCCTATGGCTATCTTGTTATGACTTTTGCCCCGGTTTAAACCAAATGATCAAATCAGTTTCCTGGAATTCAAATCACTATCAGACTAGAGAACTCCAAAATACACAAAATTTCAGGCCACTACATCCAAGATTTCTTAAACTTGGGAGCTGCTGAAGTCTACGGGATCGACTATCTCGACAACATGATTGAGCAAGGTCGACAAAATTTTTCAGGCACGATTCAGGATCTTATTTTCCAAACGCATTTTAGGCAACGAAAAAGTTTGCTTTGAGTGCTTGTCTACACACGACATGAAATTTGACAAAGAATTCGACGTGGCCATGTGTATCTTTGTTATAATGTGGAGCAAAAATTATGAAGAACTGCTAACGGTAAATCGGAGACTTTTGAAGCCATTATCAGAGACTTTTCAGAGTGTGTCTAATGTTCATAAGGCATTGAAACCGAATGGCGTACTGTTCTGTTATGTGCCTAATTGTGTGGCAGAACTGAAAAGTTGGTCAGAGGAAGATGGGGTTAAATATGGTATGTATGTGATGTCTATGTTGTTTTTTGTACAGGGTGATCAATAATTTACTCACGTATTTAAAAAGCTCGCCACAAATCGAGTTTAAAACTATCTTTTCCACCTTGTTTGTCTGTGGATTACAAAAAAATTTCTTCTACATTCTATAGCACTTAATCAGAGCTTTAAAATAAGTTATAGATCGCCCGAACTAGCTCTAACCTTGTCAAGATATAGACAAAAAAACATACAATTTTAGGATATCGTAGATTGTTCACTGATGGTCTCGACGACGGAGACAAAATGAACGTTCACTTTTATGATTTAAAAGGTATTTTTACATTTTTATATAGTAGCGTTTTTCATCTAGGCAAACCCACAAATTGGGAAATGACATTTTTCCGCCAAGAAACTTATGAGCGCTGTTTTGAAGAGGCTGGTTTTCGTAACGTAAGAGTCGTAGACCCAGTCATCAGAGATGAATGGAGAAGTGAATTTGGAGCGGAGTATGTTGACAAAATGTTGAACCCAACACGAGATTTGTTATTCGTTGCAGAAAAATTGTGATATATTTTATATATGGCAGCATATTTAGTAAAGGCTATTGAATTGTTGTTGAAATCTGTTCATTCATACTCTACTGTTGTAAAATTGTACAAGGTGGCCCAATTGAACCCGGCCGCTTTCGTTCGATCATAATAATCTCTAAAAAATGTCATGATTTATATATCAAACAATAACTGGAGATCTGTGCTGCAAAATTTTCGACATTCATTTTTTATGAAACACCCGAAATGTAGACAAAAAGGGCAAAAAAGTTCAACACCTAGAACCCAGAAAATACCTTACTCGACAAACTGCTGAGTCGGTTGATGAAATTGTTAAATTTTGAACTTTGCCTGCACCTTTTCGGCACTTTGGTACGCCGTGCAGGGAATCGCTGTTTCAGATCGGATATCATCAGCGAGGGATCATTTAAACCCGAAATTTTATGGGGAATAATTTTGTAGAGATCACTTTCAAGGATAAATGCATAAACGACCCACTTGTTATTTTAAAGGGGGGTCCAACTTACTGCCGGGTAGAAAATTTTTTTAACAAGTGACCCTTTAGGGGTAATTTTATGCGAGGAATCGATTGCGTGCATCGAAAAATTTTGAAAATTTTTTCCGGAGGTCAAAAAATGGAAAAAATTGCGTCAAAATTAGGGGTTATAAGTATTAACCCCAACAAAATCATTTTTAGGGGTAATTTTATGCGAGGAATCGATTGCGCGCATCGAAAAATTCTGAAAAAAATTTCCAGAATGTTGGGGTTAAAACTTATAACCCCTAATTTTGATGGAATTTTTTCCATTTTTTGACCTCTGGAAAAAATTTTCAAAATTTTTTGATGCGCGCAATCGATTCCTCGCATAAACTTGCCCTTAAAGGGTCACTTGTTAAAAAAAATTTAAACAAATTTTCTACCCGGCCGTAAGTTGGACCCCCTTTAAAATTACTGGGTAGATCAGAAAAAATCGCCCCTTTCATTTTAATGATCAGTTGATGTTTTCCTCGCAAAATGCGACGCAAAAGTGCTCGCACGCGATCCAAGTGCTCCTTTTTTGTTTCGGGTGTCAACTTTTGGCGCTTCTTGAGTGGCCTGGTCTTTTAATACCCAGAATTAAGAGACACTTTCTTGAGAAGTCGAAGATGTGCCCAATGGCCAGGCAACATTGCAGAAAAGTTCGACTAGTAATGACCCCGACTAGTAATGTTTTTTTATATACTCGGTGTGTAAGTGCAAATACCATTGGAATTAGCCCCGTAGTCTTCGTGGTTTCGGAGATATGCATATGGGCTATTTGGCCATATTGCTATTTTTTACCCAAAAGTTTTAATGGACAAAGTATACCTTAATTAAATCCGTTTTTTACAATCAAGGTGTCGTTGGGAAGCTGGTGATCTGCGCTACATAATGGTATATTAACTTTTCCAAAAACATTATATTTTTGCTGATAAAATAACGTTTTTCTAAAAAAAATTCTCTAAAATCTGACCCCCAAAAATGTCGTTTTTGGCACTAAAACATATCATAGATGTCTGGTTGGGCTTAGATTGATCTATAAAAAGTTGCAGCAGACTCTCCCCTATCATCCTATAAACAAGGTAAGAAAAAAAGCGATCCCTACAAAATGTCTCCATGCCTTCAACTGAAGGAGATAAAAAATTAAAAAATTTTTAGATTGGCGAAATTTGCCATAATTTATTTATATTCGGAAAATTCATGAAAAATGGAGCATTCTTGTTTTTACAGCAAATTCTGAATCGCTACGTTGTCGAGATAATCGCGTTTGAAGTTGGCGATTTTTTACATTTTTAAATTCCCGCCAAAGGCCCTGATTATCAAGGTTTGGCGGGAATTTAAAAATGTAAAAAGTCGCCAACTTCAAACGCGATTATCTCGACAACGGTAGCGATTCAGAATTTACTGTAAAAACAAAAAATGCTCCATTTTTCATGAATTTTCCGAATATAAATAAATTATGGCAAATTTTGCAAATCTAAAGAATTTTTAATTTTTTATCTCCTTTAGTTGGAGGCATGAAGACATTTTGTAGGGATTGCTTTTTGTTTAACTTGTTCATAGGATGATAGGGGAGAGTCTGCTGCAACTTTTTATAGGTCAATCTAAACCAAGTCCCGGTCGGGTTCGAAAACTTTTGTGTAATTTAAAAATAACTTGTTTGTTTAAACCGATAAAGAAATTCTTCTATTATACAGCTGGCTAATCGGCATATTCGAATTGTAGAAAATTCATCCACAAATCGGGCCAAAACATACCAATCAACTCGTGCACAAGTTTAGTAATTCCAATGTTGATTTTTTCCGCCAACTTTCTTCTTTTTGTTCATAGTTTTTCTGTGTTGTTTGCTATTGCTTTTTAAATTTGTTTGCTTTCTTTTTCAGTTGGACAATTTTAAATTTAGCTACCACAGTTTAACAATCAAATCTTCAAAGTATTAGCTATTTAATATTATAATATAAAACTTATATTTTAATGCTAAAATCTGAACATTTCTGCTATCAAGCATTCATTATAAGTTTTTTATTCATACAAAATTTTATTACATAAGACTTTATTCTTCGCCTGAGCAAAACGAATCTTTATATAGGGCATTTCCCTTCTTACAAAGGAAGGGACAGAACTGTTGCGCTGAAAAGGTGAGCTGGAGCCATTTTTTCACGATTATAATAGACATGGGCTATGATTTAAAAAAATTCAATAACTGAATTTAATTCTTTGTTGCCCATGTCTTCATTGCATATCGTTAGTTTATCAGCAAAATTAATGTCCCTATAAACATGAGAGTATTGCGTAGTGGATAAAGATCTCGGCTACGAGCCCAATGGACGTGGTTTGGGGCACCGTCAATTTTTTGCCTTGCTGAAAATTTTAGCCTTTTTTGTTTTAGCAATTTTTGATACTACTTTGGATTAAGGGGCAAAAATGATGGGCAGATGCCAGTTGGTGACATAGATTTATGTCGCCAACTGACATCTGCCAGTTGGTGACATAAATGACAGGTTTCCGGGCCGAAAAAAATTTCCTAAAAATAAGCCTCTCCGGACCCATATAAGGATAATTTTATGTAATAAACTTTTAATGGGGAGCGTCGCTCGGAATCACAACCCCTCCCCCGAGCGCGGGGCGCTCGGCTCCCGGTACTTAAAAAAAATTTTTAGGCGAAAACGAATTCGTATTTCGACTTTTTCGTCTGTCGACGTTTTTTTTTGGTCGACAGTACCCTTTGGGACCAATTGGTATTTTGGGGCCCAGTACCCCCCTGCTTGCCCATGTATGAGGGAAAGGAAAAGAGTAAATAGAAAGGAGAAGGAGAAAAAGAGAAATGACAGAAGGGAGAAGGCGCTCATAGCGCTGTAGGCGTTATTTGAGCGTCGAAGCCCGTTGGTCTAGGAACTTTACTATTTAGCTCTTTTGGATGGGCCCGATAATGCATCAGCCAATAATTCAAATCAATATGATTATCATAATTGTTTCCATAATTTTGGCTTGCCTTGTGATGCTCTGGATTATGGCTATGAAAATCTGCAATTCACGTGGCTTGCATAACAAGATTGGTGATGCAAATGCTGAAGTTTTCCAAATTACTATTCATTGTGTAAGAATTCCAACTCTTACTCCAATGAATTAGAGCTTGAAAAAAGTGTTAAGCTACAGGGTGCGGCAAAAGTTCTCGTGATTTTTTGAATTACTGCATATAGTATTTTGATCATAACTCTTTAACCTTACATTCAATTCCGATGATCTTGGTGTCTTTAGATAGCTTGAATTTACAGCTATCCAATGACACCAAGATCATCGGAATTGGATGTAAGGTTAAAGAGTTATGGTCAAAATACTATATGCAGTAATTCAAATAATCACGAGAACTTTTGCCGCACCCTGTATTTAGTTATTTTTAATTATTTTTTGGCATGGACTATTCGTGATCCCGTTAGTTTAGGGTTAGATTTTAACATTAAAAGGGGTACCGTTTGCGGTCCTATCTCCGACAAAAGTTTTTTTCTTTTTTTGAATTTTTGCAAAAATGACTTTTCTAGGGATAATTTTATGCGAAAAATCGATTGCACGCATCCTCGAAGCTTGAAAATGCTTCCTTAACCCTGATTCGGACAACGGACGGTTGTTCTTCCGTAACTTTGTTCCTGACCGTTTGTTCCCATCCACCGGTTGTTCTGGACGGTTGTTCCGACCTGTTGTTCCTAAAATGACGTGTTGTTCTTAAGAGTAAAATCGGAACAACAAGTCGGAACAACCGGTATACATTTTCCAACTGGTTGTTCCGACTTGTTGTTCCTATACCACCAAAAAATTCTTCCTGTGAACAACCGGTCATTGGCAGGAACAACTGGTCGTTTGTAGGAACAACCGGTAAACATTTTCCGACCGGTTGTTCCGACTTGTTGTTCTTATACTACCAAAAAAGGCATAAAACTTAAGGTATAAGGCATAAGGCCTAAGGATTAAGGCCTAAGGATTAAGGCCTAAGGCATAAGGCTTAAGGATTAAGGCCCAAGGATTAAGGCCTAAGGCTTAAGGCCTAAGGCTTAAGGCATAAGGCTTAAGGCCTAAGGCTTAAGGCCTAAGGCTTAAGACCTAAGGCATAAGGGCTAAGGCTTAAGGCCTAAGGCCAAAGGATTAAGGCCTAAGGCTTAAGGCTTAATTGTCCTTAGCCTTAGTAGGAATAACCGGCCGACCGGTTGTCGACCTGTTGTTCCTCTATGATTTTTTTATTAACACTATAAAAAATCGATAGGAACAACCAGTCGCTCAGAAGAACAACCGGCCGGTCATAAGAACATACAGCCGACCTGTTGTTCCTACCCGTTTTTTCCGACCTGTTGTTCTTCTAAAAATTATTTTTGCCAGATGAACAACAGGTCGGAACAACAGGCCATTTTAGGAACAACCGGTCTAAGCGAAAAGAACAACCGGTCAGAACAATAGGTCGAAAAGAACAAGTGGTCAAAGAACAACACGACAAAAGAACAAGTGTCAATTTACCCCCTGATTCAGGGTGTATTGAAGCGAAAATATGAAAATTTGGGAAAAATCTAAAATTTTTCGCATAAAATTACCCCTAGAAAAGTCATTTTTGCAAAAATTCAAAAAAAAATTTTTTCAGAAGTGCTGCTGCAAAGTTTACCTCCCCCCACCGAAATTTTTCAGGTTTGAAGGGGGAGCGTCTCCCCTTCTTTGCGCCTCTGCTACTTCACGGTTTTTTAATTGGGATCCCTCACACAAAAACTTTTGTATTTGCTTTTGTCCGGGTAGTCAAGTAGTATGTTAGTCTTTAAAATTTTACGACGAGTATACCAAACTTTTACCTCTTTGGTTATTAATACACCATATGTATATACAACTGTTATTAATGTATTCACTTTTATGAATCACTTTTTATTCAATAAGGAAGTGTGAGGTTTACTTATAAATCACATATCTAAACACAAAAGAATACTCAATATAAGTTTCTTTTTATGTATAAATCACCATGGAGATAACTTGTCTGGGTTGTTTCCATTCATTTAATACAAACAATATCAATATTTTCAGTTTTTTGTAGACTAAAAAACTCTTATTTATTTTTATTAATGTTGTATCGAATATTAAAAGACGATTTCTTAAAATTCGACCTTTAGAAGGTACAATTTTTTCGAATGTGTCAAATTTGTTTAAAATCGACATATACCCTATCGACTTTTAATAAATGGAACTTTTCTTTATTTCCATATTAATGCTGATATTTTTATGTCTATGTGTAATCATTTATTGCATGGATACTTGTGACATCTTATAAAGATATGATGATTGTTTATTTTGGAACGAAAATAAGGCAATTACTAAAAGTAGTAGCGCTAAAAAAAATACAATACTTTTTTCAGGGAAGGCTTGGATCAAAAAACGAAGGCTTGGAAACGATTCTCCATACCCGATTTGATTTATAAAAAATCAAAAATTATGATCCAAAAATGTAACCATAGGTCACCAAGGGGGAGGGGGTACAGTACCCCCTCACCACTCATCCTCAGACATTCCGCCTTTATAGTCATTCATCCATTCATCATGGGGGTTCATGTACCCCTCCTCCAATTCATTGATCATATAAATTTTTGAAAAAATCGATCTTTTTTTTGGTCGACAACATATAGCCCCGAGGTAGCTTGTCCCCTCCCCCCCCCTTGTTCATGTATGCATGTACCCCCCCCCCTAAAAGGCCATTCATCCATCCATCCTGAGGAACCGGTGTACTCCCCCTACTGNCCCCCCCCCCTACTGGTGACCTATGAATGTAACCCCGAAATATTATGAACATGTTCAATATTTCGGGGTTACATTTTTGGATCATAATTTTTGAATTTTTATAAATCAAATTGGGTGTGGAGAATCGTTTCCAAGCCTTCGTTTTTTGATCCGAGCCTTCCCTGAAAAAAAGTACTGTATTTTTTTTAGCGCTACTACTTTTAGTAATTGCCGAAAATAAAACTTTCCTTTTAATAATTTTTAAAATACAAAGTACAAACAAAATTCACTTGTTTATTTGTGTTTTCATGAGAAAAATGTACAGCGACCATTTTGGAAACAAGATGCGGCGGACACAAACAACATACATTGTGTATTCTCGTTTGTTTTGATTTTGATCTACTAACTTAGAGACCACTATTGGTTTCAAATGTTTGGTACTACTAATCATTAGCTGGCGCAAATAACAGGGCCTTTTTTCGAAAAAATTGTTTTCATAAATTTTCTTAAAAAACCCTATATGGGTTTTTCATGTGGGGAATCCAAAAAACGCACTCTCAATGTCTGAGCATATTTCTTTACTCTATTTCGACTAGAATCTTGGTTCAAAAAGGGTTTTTTATGTCAAATTGATGCCAATTTGGCCTGGAATTTTGTAATCGGGGGTTTTCGACTATGATGAATCGATTGACGATGGTTTTATGAGCCAAAAATCGAACCTGCGCACTATTATTCTTTTATCTGCTAAATTTTTTCTGAAAAATAGCCCTGTCATTTGCTGCAGCTAATGATTAATATTACCAAATGTTTTTAGAAAAAGTTATCAATATTTAATTTTATTATGCTGGGTAAAAGAAATATTTTAATACATTCCGGAAGAGAGAATTATGCAAAGTTATTATTTGGTAGTAGTTTTAGTAATTCATTTAAGTATGTTTTTAGCAGTACCTGGAGATCGAGCTCAATCTCTCTCCCTCCTCGTTAATCGCTTCCCCTCCTTAGAGGTTCGGCCTTGTTTCCGATGGGGGGGGGGGGGGGTGCTTCCAGCACTCCCGAGCGTCGCTCCGAGCTTCCGAACGGCACTCCCAAGCGTCGATTCATCAGCTATTTATAAGCCGCGACTTGTAGTAACGTGTAAATATGCGAATTTTGGAGGCTCTGTAAAGGCCGCTCACTAATTCGTTCGGAAATTTTTGACTTCACTAATTCCATTCGGACACATCACTAATAGGCATTCGGACGCGTTCGGAAACGTTCTGACGCGTTCGAAAATGTTCGGACAAGCGTCCGAACGCATCTGAACGTTTCCGAACGCATCCGAACGTTTCAGAACGCGTCCGAACGCAATTAGTGAAGTTATTAGTGAACTAAAGTCCGTTCGGGAGCCGTCCGAACGTATTAGTGGCGGCCCTAATTATCGATCCATTAGAAAATTCAAAATTTTAACGTGAAAATTGGACGAATCGATCCTTTCCTGCGTTCAAAAGCATAAAATTCTTTCTGATTCGAGTTCCCCGTATTGAAAAACTTCCGATTACAAAAAATCAGCCGATTTGGAGATTTGGAGAAGTTTTTGAAAATTCGATTTTTTACCTCTTAATCACCCAAGGCAAACAAATTTTAAAAAGTTTCACCAAATTTCACAAAATTGGTGTCATATTTCTTATAATTGTGCCCTGATCACGATGGTATATCGTGACAAGGGGTTTGGATCGTATCTTCCACAGTTAATCCGAACAGACACATGCACATTACACGTTTTACAGAATGCCAAAAAATGGCACTTTTGCGATTTTTGCGCATTTTGCGCATTTTGGGATATTTTAATTTTTTAAAGTTTTTTAATTTTCTCAAAAATAACCCTCTAGGGGGTTTTCTATGCGAGGAATTGACTGCACAAATTGCCTAAATCTGAACGCTTTCTGGCCCTGATTCAGGGAAGAGATGTGTGTTTGAAGCGAAAATAGGCTATACTTCATTTCCCGCGCGTCGTACACTAAGTGGACATTCTATAGCCTAGTGGATAAGAAGCCGTCCGTCCGATCTGACAAGTTAAGTAACGTTGGACCCGCAGGTTCGATCCCGCTAGGGCACAAAATTTTGATTTTCAAAACATGGAGCAAAATTTTTTTGCGTCATTATTTATTAAAAGAATTTTATTGAAAATCAAAATTTTTGCCCTAGCAGGATTGAACCTGTGGGCCCAACATTGCTTAACTTGCCAGATCATACGAACGGCTTCCTTATCCACTAGGCTATGGAGTGCCCACTTTTTTGTACGACGAGCGAGAAACGGAGTATAATACTTAGTCAAAGAAGCGTTTTCAAGGTCTGGCAATGCGCGCAATCTATTCCTCGCATAGAAAAACTAGGCTTATTTTTGTAAAAATTAAAAAACTTGAAAATTTTTGAAAAAATTGCCTCAAAATCGCAAAAGTGCTATTTTGAGGGGGGGGGCACTCTATATATAAGGAGATTCTCTTTTCTGGGATTTTTTTTCCAAATAAAAAATTTTAGACGCTTTGTTAGCTCAACTGGCTATAACTATAATTTGTACACGGTTGATCCTATCAATAAAGATGAACCAAAATTTGAAAAAATACTTATTGCAAACCGAGGAGAAATTGCTTGTCGTNTGGGATTTTTTTTCCAAATAAAAAATTTTAGACGCTTTGTTAGCTCAACTGGCTATAACTATAATTTGTACACGGTTGATCCTATCAATAAAGATGAACCAAAATTTGAAAAAATACTTATTGCAAACCGAGGTAATCCATCTTTATCATAGGTCGGCAAGGAGGAGCCTTCCCCTGACCCACTCACTTATGGACCCAAAATTAAGGGGGGACCACCTCATCGGGGGTCCCCTCTCCCCACCTTGTCGACCTATGATCTTTATAATAATAAACCAATTTTTAACATGCCATTTTAAGGAGAAATTGCTTGTCGTATCATCAAAACTGCCAAAGAAATGGGTATCAAAACGGTTGCTGTTCATTCTGAAGTTGACTCCGACGCGTTGCATGTAAAAATGGCCGATGAAAATATTTGTATAGGACCGGCTCCAACTCGAGAATCCTATTTAAGAATGGATAGAATTTTAGATGCGGTTAGACAAACGGGTGCTCAAGCAGTAAGCTGTTAAAAAACAAATAAAAAATAGTAACTGTATAAGGGTATTTTCCAAGTGAAAAACATGAATTTGAGCTCAATTATGCTCTAAGAAATTCCCCTGGGGGCATACCCCCGAAAAATGCTCTAAAGGGTCATCCAGATATTATGTAATTATGATTTTTGATGATTACGTTGGGTGGGGGGGGGAAGTAAACCACTAAAAAGTTGATTACGTAATATCTGGATGACCCCTAAAATTGATATGTTTGCCAAAAATCTCACTTCCTATTCCACATGCATTCATAAAAAACTAATACCAGAACAGGGGGTGAAAAGTGCCATCATTCAGGGCGGCATCATCCAAATCACCCATCACCCATTGGACAGTATCACCCAATGACTTAATCACCACCCAGTGAATGATAAGTGATGCCACCCAATGGGTGATGGGTGGGATATAGTTGGATGCTATCATCCATTTTTTGCCCCTGCATCANCAAGGCGGCATCATCCAAATCACCCATCACCCATTGGACAGTATCACCCAATGACTTAATCACCACCCAGTGAATGATAAGTGATGCCACCCAATGGGTGGGATATAGTTGGGTGCTATCACCCATTTTTTGCCACTGCATCAGAATCGATCCAGTTGGTTGAAATATCCCAGAAAAGCTTTTTTCAGGGTATCTCGACTTTGGAATCATTTTGGATAATCGACTAGAATATTACAGAATTGCTATAAAAACTGTTTTTTTAGGTTCACCCTGGTTACGGATTTCTTTCTGAAAACGCGGAGTTTGTCCGCAGTCTTACTGAAGCTGGTGTAGTTTTTATCGGACCCAACACAAAAGCTATGACTGATATGGGTGATAAAATTCATTCGAAAAGAATTGCCAAGAAAGCAGGAGTTAGTATGATGCCAGGTTTTGATGGAGAAATCCCGGATGAAGCAACTTGTCTTCGCGTAGCACATGATATCGGTTATCCTATCATGATTAAGGCCTCTGCCGGTGGCGGTGGGAAAGGTATTCGAGTCGCTTGGAATGATAAAGAGGCCAGAGAAGGATTTCGGTATTAGTGATGCTCAAAATTACAAAAAAGTGACAATTGTGTAAAAAAAAACTGCAAATCTCGCCATTCGGCCATGGGCTCGGGATGGAAACCCCCATTTTATATAGTATTCGTTCTACTCGTCTCGGCTAGCTAAGTCGAATGGCATGACTCGTTTTTAAAATTCCGAATTTCTGGTGGGTGATAAATTTGTCCTCATGGTGCAAACCAAAATTCACATATTTGAGGCTGGTGACGAAATCGTCATTTTTGTAATTTCGAGCATCATTATTTGGTCACTTCCAATTTCATTTTTATAGATAAAAATTCAGGCTCTCAAAACAAGAAGCGGCATCTTCTTTTGGCGATGATCGAATGCTTGTAGAAAAGTACATTGACAACCCTCATCATATTGAAATCCAGTTGCTCTGTGATAAACACGGAAATGGTATTTATTTAAATGAGAGAGAATGCTCAATTCAAAGAAGAAACCAGAAAGTTATTGAAGAAGCGCCTTCGTCATTTGTTGATCCAGAATTACGTCGTAGGCTAGGTGAAGAAGGTACGGAACTTATTTGCTGATATAGGAACTTGATTTTTAGATGCCTTATGGTAGAATTCCCCCTCCCCCCACTCGACTCTTTTCATTACGCCTCTGTAATGCAGCCCCAAGTTTTCGGATATGAAGATGGTATAGAACATGGTTTCAACTCTAGAAACTTGATTTCTGGACGTTCTGGGGTCTATTGTTGTACTTGATTAGTGACAAATTTACGAGAAACCGACAAGTTTGTCACTTATCACCTGTCGTGACAAACTTGTCGGAAAGCTGACTAACGTCTTTTGCTTAATCAGTTTTTTCGACAAGTGATAAGTGACAAACTTGTCAGTTTTTTAGTGAACTTGTCACTTTTCATGTGCCAACTTGTCGATTTTTTCCTTTTATTTTTGTGACTTATCGCTTATCACTTGTCACTAATCAAGTACAACAATAGACCCCTGGAGTAAAAAGGCCCCCTCCCGCATTCAAATTTTCGGAAATATGAATATTTCCATATATGAACCAAAGCACAATTTTTAGCTGTTCAATTGGCTTTGGCTGTTGGATATGATTCAGCTGGCACAGTTGAGTTCTTGGTGGATTCCCAAAAGAAGCATTACTTCAATGAAATGAACACTAGGCTTCAAGTAGAGCATCCTATCACGGAAGAAATTACCAATATCGATTTGGTTCAACAAATGATTCGAATAGCATACGGTCATCCATTAAATATCAAGCAAAACGATGTCCATATTAATGGATGGTCTTTTGAAAGTCGAGTTTATGCTGAAGTAAGCTAAACTATGATGCAAATATAGAAAGATATTGGGTCGTATTCCCTGAATCAGGCCATTGTGACGTCACGATGAATCATAACGTCGTCATGATGTCACGATGTCGTCACGACATCGCGATGATGTCATGACGCCGTCGTGACATCTTGATGCCGTCATGATACCGTCGTGGCGTCGCAATGCCGTCATGAAGCCGCAACGCCGTCGTGACATTACAACGCCGTAATGATATTGCGACGCGGTCGTGATGTCGCGATGCCATTATGATGTCGCGATGACGTCATGACACCGTCGTGATGCCTCGATGCCGCCATGAAGTGACGATGCCGTCATGAAGCCGCGATGCCATCGTGTCATTGCGACGCCGTCGTGATAGGCGTTGCGACGTTAATATGTCACGACGGCATCGCAAAGTGAGGAAAAAATATGTGTAAGAAAAAATTAATTGCATGAGAAAAAATTTATGTCATATCGATTTATCGGCAAAGTTGGGCTAAATCAACTTTTTAGGACCCATATCGCGGCTTTGGTATTCCATCAATTGGGCGATTGACCAAATATGAAGAACCCTCGCATATTCAAGGCATTCGGTGTGATTCGGGTATACGTGAAGGCTCAGAGATTTCCATTTATTATGATCCTATGATCTGTAAAGTAAGCAAGTCAAATTTTCATCCATTTCACATTTTCCTATTTTTAGCTAATTTCATATGGAAAAAATCGCCCAGAAGCCTTAAATCGAATGGAGGATGCACTAGATAACTATGTTATTCGTGGGGTAACTTAACTTGTTTTAAAAAGTGGAAAAAATTTTAGGTCACAAACAATCTTTCATTGTTGAGGGATATATTTGGTGAAGAGAACTTTAGAGCTGGCAATATTACGACCAAATATCTATACAAAACATATCCTGAAGGATTTAAAGGTATTGTTATTTTTTTTCAAAAGTGTTCACACAAAATGAATCATCTTAAACATTAAAAAATATTTTTAGGTGCATCGTTGAGCGATGAAGAAAAAATTGCTGTGATAGGAATTGCTAGTGCATTAAAAGCATACAAAGAGCTGACAAATTTTATTAAGCTCAAAAGTCCGAAATCGAGTTTTGGTGAAAGTGAGTTTTCAAAAAATGTCCTATCTAGAACATAGTTATAGCCGTTTCGGCGCTAGACACATAGCGCAGTCGATAAAGAAGCCAACCGTCCAATCTGGCAAATTAATAAACGTTAAGATAGCCACGATCCATCTCACTAGAGTCAAATTTTTTATTTTCAATAAAATAGGCAAAAATTCATCGAGGACGAATTTATCTTTGCCTATCATTTTTTTCTTGAAAACCAAAAGTTTTACCCTAATGGGACTGAAAATGAATCTCACAACGATGCTTAACTTGCCAGATCGGACTGTCGGCTTCTTTATCAACTTCTTATGGTATGTCCAAAATTTTTACTGTTGATGTGGACATATACTGCGATCGAGCCTAATACAGTGCAATGCTGCCCGATCTAATTTTACCGGTTTAAGTTCGACCCCCAAACAACATCATCTTTTTTTTGCTTTTTCAATTTTCTTTTTATCCTCAGACAAAAAAATATCTTACTTATATCTACGGGAAGCTTGCCTCCCCCTTCCCCTCATTTGCGCCACTGGTCATAGCTAGCAATTTTTTAAGAGGGTCCTACTCGACTAAAAAAAATCGACTTTTTGATCTTCGCGAGAAATTTTCGGTTGATATTTCCGTTTGTTAAAAAAATGGTGTGGGGAAGGCTATTATTCATATTGCCTACTTTTTTCTGAATATTCTTTATTTAGAGATTACAAAAGACTTCCACTTCATTACATATTTCGAACACGAAGACCCTAGCTCACCTAAAAAACCTTACACGGTTGAAATTAAGAAAATTTCTCCTCATAATAACACCATCACTTTCAATGTTAATGGCAACAAGTTAGAAATTGAAGGAGAGCTGAAATTTTCTAGCGTCTTACATCTGATCGTCAACAATAAGCCCATGTCTATACAACCTATTTCAAAGTCTGTTGACGAAATTTCCATTTCCTATAAGGGATCTTGGTTTAAGCTTAAAGTGTTGCCGGATGCTTGCCATGACCTGCTCAAATATATGAAAGAGCGTCCGAAAATAGACACATCAAAAGTTGTGCTTGCTCCAATGCCGGGTGCCATAAAGAACGTGTCTGTGAAAGTTGGTGACACAGTAAGTTGTGGGAAAAATGAAAATAGAAAAAAATTTTTAGGTGGGTGAAGGACAAGAAGTTGTTATCATTGAAGCCATGAAAATGCAGAATAGTTTGATTGCTCCAAGATTGGGAAAGGTATGATAATGTCAACTTTAGTATTTCTAAAATAGCATTTTAGGTCAAAGCTATCAATTGCCATGTAGGATCAACTGTCGATAAGAATGACGTTCTGGTCGAGTTTGAGTAAATCGATGCTATAAAATAAAGGGGTGGTGGTGTATTGAAAATGGTTTTTGTAGCATAATTTTACTCTTAAGTTATAAAGGTGTTTGATTTTTTAAAATTATCTATCCAAAAAGCGATGCATATGCTGAAAAATTCAAACAAAATTTTTGTATATTTTATGCGAGGAATCGATTGCGCATTTACTAAGTATGAAAAATTTTCCTGGTCCATATTCAGGTATTTTCGCTTCAATACACCACCCCTTCCCTGAATAGAATCAAGGGAGCTATTTTTGATTATTTTCTAAAAATCATCTTCCTGGGATAATTTTATTGAAAAAATCAATTACGCGCATTGACAAGTTGTGAAAATAATCGTTTCCTTGCATAAAATTTCCTAAAGAGATGACTTTTAGAAAAGAATCCCAAATAGCTTCATTGTCACTTATTCAGGAAAGGGAAGTGTATATTGAAGCGAAATCGTCTGAATCAGATACAGGGAATTTTTTTCATCCTTCATAAATACGCATAATCGATTCCTTGCCTAACGTCGTTCGGGTCAAATGTCGTTTGGGACAAACATCGTTTAGATCAAATGTCTCAGGCCGGGTGTCGTTCCCGCGAACGTCAATTTCGCTTAGGCGACGACACTCGGGCGGAACGTCTTTCCCACAGAAAGTCGCTACGCCTAAAGTTGCTCGAGCAGAATGTTATTCTGGACGAACACTCTCGGGTCGAACATCATTCCAGAGAACGTCGATCGGGTCGATTGTCGCTCCAGTGGAACTTGGATGGGACGAACAACGCTCGGGCCAATCGTCACTCTAGCCGAATCTCGCTCGGGCGAGAGTTGTTCGCACCTAACGTCTCGGGCCAAACATCGATCAAACTAAACATAGCTCAAAGTCTTCCGTCGAATGTCGCTCGGGCCGATCGTCGCTCATCTGATCATCGCTCCAAAGGAATGTCGCTCAGGTCGATCGACGCTTCAGCGAACGTCTCCCACTGAAAGTCGCTCCCGACTAACATCGCTAGGGCCGAATATCGTTACGGACGAACCTCGCTTGAGCTGATCATCGTTGTTAGCTCCTATGTTGCATGCCCCTTTTTGGTAGAGGGTACCCGTGAAGTCAAAACTCAAATTCCATTGGATTCGTGTTCCACCTACCCGAAAACCCCAGAGTACAAAAAATTAGCCGATTTGGTGCATTTTTGAAAATTCGCATTTTTTGGCCCCCAGGGTTTGTATAACCCTTCCGGTAGGGGTATTCCTTGAGGTAAAAATTGAAAAATTCTATCGGATTTGCGTTCTCCATATCCGAAAACATCAGATTACAAAAAATTAGTTGATTTGGTGCATTTTTGAAAATTTGCATATTGACCCTATTATACCCTGTTTATATTGGTGAATATACAGTATCTAGGATCAAAATGGTCCTGTTGGTGTTAATTAAAGGGGTTGTCGATTCATTTATCTCCGCTAAGAAAGTATTTCTATTTTTTTCTGTAAAACTGATTAACGTCTCGAATTCTACTGAACGCTAACATATAGTAAACATGTCTACGTAGATAGTATTTGATTTATTTAATGCATTTCCTTTTATAACTTTTAAAAATAATTTACTAATGGCATTTCCAAATAAAACCTTAGCACTTTTAATTATCCATAGCGCTATAATCGTCTTTATTTTTTTAGTAAGGAAATCATATAAGGAATTTCCAAAAAAAGCATATCTACGCAAGGAAAGTACTTGTGGACTCTCAAATATTCGCTTAACTCATGATTTCGGATCCTTATTCATTAATAATATTGCATTCCAGAAACTTGAGAAAATTCATATATTATGAGAAAACTCATCAATCGTAAGCAAGGGATAGCTAGGTCTGAATTTTTTGGGAAGGGGTCAATAAACTCTTCTAACTCCTCTCCCGTTTCTACGCCACTGATCATGAGTATAATCTTAATCATGATTTTTCTCATTATCCATGAGTTTTCTCACGTTTCTGGATCGTATCCAATAACAGGAGGTAAAAAAATAATTATGATAAATTTCCTGTTGGAGGCGGAGATTGATACCAAAAAGAGATCAAAGGATATGAATCTTAAAAAGTAAGAAAGTTGCTATAGGATTATAAGATTAAATCTCAGATGGTATGCAATATATAAGCATGCTTATTCGTTGATTCTATCAGTTCAAAATTTCACTTCTTATCCCACTTCTTATTCCAAATGTACCCATATGGAGCAATCAGACTATATTTCTTGACTACCATGTTTTTCATCGTCTTTATTGACTGCACTATGTCGTTAAAATGCTACCAAACAAATCAAAAAGTATAATAATTGAGTCTTTAAATTTTTATTACTGCATACCAAAAAATCGGGAAAGTTCACTGAACGATTTCTGTTGGACGAGTATAAGGTGATTCAAAAGTTCATAGATACTTTAAAAATACGTTTTTATGTAAAGTTTGACATCATAAAGCGTCTTGAAAATATTTTTTAAAGCTTTGTTGGCATTAAACATTTAAAAATTTTCTTTTTTTACAGCCTAAATGACCGAATTTCGTCCAGCTATTGTCCAATTGCATGAGAAAAGAAAGTCAGTTCGAGAAATTACCGAGCTTGTGGAACTGCCCAAGTCGATCCTACTGGAAACGGCGTGGCGACAGTTGAGGACAGGCACTTGAGGATGAGACATTTGAGGATGTCTATTTGAGGACTTGACACTTGAGGACGGGCACTTGAGGACGGGACATTTGAGGACGGTACATTTGAGAACGGCCATTTGTAAACGGGACATTTGAGGACGGAATATTTGAGGATGGGTGTTATTTAGGGCCTAAAAAACATATTCCACCTTTGTTCCTCAAATGACCCGTTTACAAATGGTCGTCCTCAAATGTCCCGTCCTCAAATGTTCCATCCTCAAATGTCTCATCTTCAAGTGCTCGTCCTCAACTGTCGCCACGCCCTGGAAACGTTAAGAAGAGTCATTGATGATTTCCCGAAGCGACTAAACGCGTGCATTGCAGCTCAGGGAGGATATTTTGAATAAGTTTAGTTGTTACTTTGTTGTTTTTGTTGGTTGTTATAAATTACAAAGTGCCCACGAACTTTTGAATCACCCTGTAGCATACATGGGCAGACCCCAGGTGACCCTAGGTTTTTCACCTGGGGGTGTGGGTTGGGGGGGGGGAGAGGAGTTATGAAGGGGGGATGAGGGGAGTTGTGAAGGGGAGACATAGAATGTGGATCGGAAGGCCGACAAATTGAGGATTGATAGTCGAAAAGTAGGCTGTTTAGAGCAGCATATTTATTTTTGGAAAAAAAGANGGGGAGGGGGGATGTAGGATGTGGGTCGGAAGGCCGACAAATTGAGGATTGATAGTCGAAAAGTAGGCTGTTTAGAGCAGCATATTTATTTTTGGAAAAAAAGAATATTTTTTAAATGTGTCTATCTTTTTTTTCAGTTTTCGACCCCATTGGGAGGGGGACCAAATGAGGGTTGTGGATTTTTTTGAAAATTTCACCTGGAGTGCTACCCATGTATGCTCTGTAGTTAGTGAAATGTCTTGTAGTTTTTTAAGGAATTAGAGAGATCAAAATGGGATCCTGGACAAACTACACCCTGAAAAACCTAACGCGTTATTGTGACCACCAGAAGTATTCGGTTGACTTTTTCCCTAATTTTGGTATTCCATATCATTTTTTTATAATGAAAATGAATATAATATTTTTTAAAATTTCTAAAGATGGCTTTTAGACAAAAGAAACAGAAATTGTAGAAAATGAAGAATTTGAATTCTGTTCGATGTTTCCTTCCCTAGCTGGCGCTATACATGTTAAATCAAGTTCAGCCAGCGGTCTAACGGTTGATGAACTAGATAAACCCTTTGACAAATTTTTTGAAGATAATGATAGCATTTACAACGTGCTCAGCGTCTGTTTATATGAAGTTAGTTTAAATATTTTATACAAGTACCTGGAAATGGCATTCGGGTCTTCGAGCGCCGTTTTGAGTGATTGCTCGCGGAGCTCGGTCTTTGGCCTCGCTTCCGAGTGTATTAGTCTGCTACTAGCCTTCGTCCGCGCCTGTCAGCGTAGATTCGGGCCGAGCGGGATTTGCTTCGGGATCCCGAAATCAAGACGGGATCAGGATTTTTTCTTGGCATCCCAAACTTGAAAAAAAAGAACTTGAAAAATAGTTATTTTCATGAGTAAAATCATCGGGAAACCCCGTTTCGGTATTTCCCGAATCATGATCCCCTCAATCCTACTTATAAATATCTGATCAAAAAACTTTAATAAAGCGTTTTCTAATTTCATTTTAGAAATACGATTGGCCCAAAGCGATGAGCCTAAAATTCCATAAGTTTCAACAAAGCCTCCAAGTTGATCATATTCTGCGATGTGTTTGTAACTACGATCTTTGTAACAGCCCAAACTCTTTTTCTGGTTACTTAAATCAATTAGATATATGAAATGCATGTTAAAAATGTCGATTTATTGTACAGGCTGTCCCAAAAAATGACACTTTTTCGATTTTTGGATGATTTTTTCGAAAATTTTCAAGTTTTTAAAGTTTTATAAAAATAACCCTATAGGGGTTTTTCTATGCGAGAAATCGATTGCGCGCATTCGGTCTTGAAAACGCTTTCCTGACCCTAATTCAGAGAAGATATATGTGTATTGAGGTGAAAATAAGCAAATATAGGGTCAGGGAAACGATTTCAAGGATCGAAAATGCGCACACTTGATTTCTCACATGAAAACCGTGAAAATTAAAAAATATGAAAATTTTCGAAAAAATCGTTCAATCGAAAAAGTACCATTTTTTGGGACACCTTGTATATAGCAGCTTTTTTAATTTTATTATATGTATAGAAAATCTGTGAAATAAATTTTTAATCTATTGGAACGATCCTCTAGCAATGAAAAAAGTCTGTTGTCAAAGACCTTACTCTTATCAAAACCTTTTTGACAGGTGATGCAAGTTCCATTTCCGCTACTATATAAACATAAAAAAGTATTTAAAAATATTATTTATTCATAAAATTCAATACAACTATTGATTTCTTCTTGAAGTACAATAATGAGTTGAATTAGGCTGCGCGCTAGACGACTCGACTTACAACTAAGTCGAGAAGCTAAACGTCTCGAATTCATGAATCAAGTCGAGATGGTGTCTCGACCTCGTTTGAATTAGTTGAAGTATTGATACGAAAACTCTGAATTTTACATTTTTCTAAATATTCTTAATTATTGAGTGTATTTAAAAAACAAAGACGGACTTCTTTATAGCTTGGCTAGATGATCGAGAAGTTTAACGCGCAGCCGTAAGATCTCTATTCAATTGAATCACACTCACTCTTGAGATTGATGAAGCACTTATGTTAACCCATGAGAGTAATTTGTTAGGAAGGAGATTTTGAATAATAAAATTTTTATAGACAGGCATACAAAAAAAACTTATGATATACATTTGGAAGATAAAAACATCCATGCACATAAAAGCACAAATTGATGTGACCATAAAATAATCAGCAAAAAATAAATAACTCAACAGTAAAATGAGTAATGGGAGTGCGACAAAAAAGAACATAAAAGTTGCCGCAAGAAACATTATTTTTAACATTTGTTTAAAAGAATCTCTTGCTCTATCGGATAACTTAAAGCTATAGTATAAATGTAAAGATTTTACAAATATTATGAGTCCAATAAAAACATAGAAGATAAAAAAAGTTGTCACACTAACTATAGAAATCGGAGACAATCCATTTTTAAAAATGATTATAAGCCTATTTTCTAAGGAAACAGTTAAATTTGCCAACAGATTTTCTCGTATGTTTCGATTTTCATGAGATAAGTTTAGCGATATAAAATCTTCGAGCATTGGAAAGGTTATCAAGGCAAAGATGATAAAAACAATGGAAAAATGAACAATTATATACTTGGGAGATTCTATATATTTTTGCATCCCACTCGTTTCGACTTGCAACTGCAAATAGCCGAAAATTGCTGCAAGCATCAGGTCATATAAACATCCAATAGCAGCAAACATTGCAGCACCCGCAACTAGACCATATAAGGTTAATTGCATATTAAAACCCAGCAAATAAGAATCTCGAAGACAACTAAAGTTGTGCATCACATCACTACGAGGTCAGAAGCTCGGTACTGGGCTCGTCCCAGTGCCTCTCAAGGCGATTTCAAATCCCGCTTGAGGCCAAAAGATTTTGTAGCTCTCTAGCATTCTATAGAAACCACAACATCTCTTCGGATGGCGGCTGAGCCATCCCATGTAATTCCGAGTATTCTAGAGAGCCATCCGAAGAGAAGCTGTGGTTTCTCTAGAATGCTAGGGAGCCACGTTACTACAAAATCTTTTGGCCTCAAGCGGGATTTGAAGCACCTTGAGGGGCGCCTGGGACTAGCCCAGTACCACCGAACCATGGAACCCTTAAGAATAATGACTCCTAATTCTGACTTCGTAGTAATGCACAACTCTAAAGATATATACAGGGTGGATAAAAGAATGAAATTTTTGCGAAATTTTCCAAAATTTTTTAAATCGATTGCGCGTATTGCCGAACCTTGGAAACGTTTCCTTGACCTTGAATTAGTCTATATTTGCTTCAAATATGTATCTCTTCCCCAGTGGCGTAAGCAAGGGGGCGTGGGAGGAGCAGGTGCCGCTCCCTCTAGTGGGTCGAAAATTTTTTAAAATGCCTACTCATAAGGGTCCCATCTTATGATTTTTGGGAAAAACCAACTTTTTTTGAGGAAATTCCTAAGAGGACCCTCTAAACCCCGTGATATGGTACTCGTTTTAAAGAGCTCGGCGAGCTGAATCGATTGGCGATTTTTTTTAGATCCCTTGCATATACCTTTTTCTTCTTTGGTGTAACGTGCCTGAATTAGGATCTGGCAAGCGTTTCAAGGTTCGAAAATGCACGCAATTGATTTCTCGCATAGAAATCCCAATAGAAGGTTATTTTTGTGAAAATTTAAAATACTTGAAAGTTTTTGAAAAAATCGCAAAAATCTCTTTTTTGGGGCCACCTTGTAATTGGATTCTGATGACCTATGCTTTCGTTACCTACCTTGCAATCACAAAATCAGAAAAAACGATGCCAAAACTCGGCTCAAGAATAAATGATGGACAAAGAATATCACATCCAGCTCCCAAAAAATACAAAGTATTACTAAAGATGAAAATATACCACTTAATTGTTTTTAATTCTTTCCGAGTTTTTATAAAGATATATAAGAAAGCAATCTGGGTCATAGTGTGAAAAATAAAAAATGCTAAGAATAAATATTTATAACTTCTTTCTAGCAACTTGGAAAATATTAACATGTTTCTGAAATATTGGGTTGTAACATAAGTTGTTGCCGCCCAAAAAATATATCAAAAATCGGCGTTTTTCGCTCGTTTTCGATGAAATTTTTTAGTAGTGGGTAAGAGTGTATGTTGGATATGATCCAATTGGTCTTTTTGAGCGAAACTCATGTTTTCGTGTCAATATTCGGACTTTTTCAAAAAATCGGGGTTTTTTATATCCCTAAAATGGCTCAAAAATTTGTATTCCCTGAATCAGGGTTAGAGAAATTTTTTCATGCCTCAAAAATGCGCTCAATCGATTCCCCGACTAGAAAAACCCTAATAGGGTCGAAAATTTCATCAAAAATCGACTTCTAAAACCAAATGTTAACATTTTAAAATTCATTTGCAACATTGAAAAACGCCAATTATTTGAAAAAGTCTGTATATTGACACGAAAACATGATTTATTCCCAAAAAGACCGATTGTATCGTATTCAGCATACAATCTTACCCACTACTGAAAAAAATTTCATCGAAAACGAGCGAAAAATGCCGATTTTTTGGGCGATAACAACTTATTATACAACCCAATAGCTAGTATATTATGTCAATTTCGAAAAGAGAACTTTTTGAAAAAAGTAAAAATTGGTTCTAGCAAAAAAATTGTTTCTAGAAACTCAGAATATATTGACGTCAATTCGCTTATGAAAAATTGTTTTCACCTGTTTTTTTAATAAATAAATTACGAGAATAGAAAGTTTTGGAGCTATAAACCAGTGGGGCGCACTTAACAGGAATAAAAATGCCGAAGTAAAAAATGTCAAAAAACTTTTTTAACAAGTGACCCCTTATGAGTAATTTTATGCGGGGAATCGATTGCGCGCACTCCCGAAGCATGAAAACGGTTCTTTGACCCTGATTCAGGGAAATTGGCGTATTGAAGCGAAAATCAAACATTTTCGGATTTTTATGAGAAAACCGTCAATTCTGACAATTCTGTGAAGTTTTCTATGTGAGAAATCGATTGCACGCACTCTCGAACCTTGACAACGCTTCCTTGACCCTGGTTCAGGGAAGAAATCGGTGTATTGAAGCGAAAATCAAATATTTTAGGATTTTTATGAGAAAACCGTCGATTCGTAGGTTTTTCTAGGCGGAGAATCGATTGCGATCACTCTCGTATAGTGAAAATGCTCCCTGATTCAGGGAAAAAACTAAAAAATCGCACTTTCAGATTTACGCTTAAAAATACCAACCCCTTTCCTGAATCAGGGTCAAGGAAGCGTTTTCAAGGTTCGAGAGTGCGCGCAATCGATTTCTGCATAGAAAAACCTAAGAATTGACGGTTTTCTCATAAAAATCCGAAAATGTTTGATTTTCCCTTCAATACACCGATTTCCCTTAATCAGGATCAAAGAAGCGTTTCCATGCTTCGGGAGTGCGCGCAATCGATTCCCTGCCTAGAAAAACCTACGAATCGACGGTTTTCTCATACAAATCCTAAAATGTTTGATTTTCGCTTCAATACACTGATTCCTTCCCTGAGTCAGGGTCAAAGAAGCATTTTTAAGTTTCGGGAGTGCGCGCAATCGATTCCCCGCATAAAATTACCCATAAGGGGTCACTTGTTAAAAAATTTTTTGGCATTTTTACTTTGACATTTTTATTCCTGTTAAGTGCGCCCCCCAGGCGTAGTAGCTCCAAAGTTTCAAAATCGTAGTTCAAGCAACAGATATAAATTGTTTCTAGAAACTCGGCTATCCAAAACTATGAACTCACCTGTTTTATGGTACATAGAGCGCCTCGGGCTCTCACGAATTCTCCGAGGGTGACTCCGATTGGCACTTCGTAATTTTACTTTTTTTCAAAAAATAATTAAAAAAGTATTACTTTTACTCCAAATTCTCCCTCAATAGCGATTTATACACGCATCTCTCATTCCGAGCACTTTTCACACTCACTTCTTCTTTTCCCCACTCCAATGCATTCGAAAAAGAGAACTTTTTGAAAAAACGTAATATGTATTACTTGTAACGATTAGGTGGTCATCCTAACTGCTCTTTAGTTATCACCTACTTTCCAACTAGGTGGCAAACTTTTGCTAGCTATCTTTTTACCCCGACGCCTTTATCTGCAGATTGCGGTGTCCCATACCATGTTCCACGGGCTTTACTTCACGTTTCTTCGGGAATACGAACAGTCTCTCAGAATGGAATCGAAGTGTGTGTATTGAAGCGAAAATCGAAAAATTTTAGATTTTCTGCCTGAAAATGACTTTCTGGAGGTAAATTTATGCGGAGAATCGATTGCGCGCATTTCCGAAACTTGAAAACGCTTCCCTGATCTTAAATCAAAGAAAAATTGATGCATTATAGCAAAAAATGGTCATCATTTCAATACACACATCCCGATTCACTGAATCAGGGAAGCGTTTTCAAGCTTTGGGAATGCGCCCATTCAATTCTTCGCATAAATTTACTCCTAGAAAGTCATTTTCAAGCAGAAAATTTAAAAATTTCCTACTTTCGCTTCAATACACACATCCGATTCCCTGATTCAGGGCCATAGAAGCGTTTTTAAGCATTGGAAATGCGCGGAATCGATTCTTCGCATAAAATTCGTGGTAGTAGAAATGAGATCGAAAAAATTTTCTCGGATTTTGTTGAATCCACTCTAGAAATGTTCTCCATATTGAAATACATCTGACATAAAGTAATTTTGACCGAAAAAAATTATCCTGGGTGTTTTAGAGTGGTTAGAAAATTCAAAAATACACGTAAAATCGATGGTATAGAGCTTTGGATAAGGTTTTGAATTTTTTGCTTCTCAAATTTTTAATCAAAATGACTTATAAAAATTTTCCCACGCGTAAATCTCACTTTATAAATTCAACTTGAAGCGCGCTCAAATCTTTTAACACTACTCCCACCTAGGTTCGAGTTTTCGAGATATTGTCTCTTAAAGCGTTGGCTACATATTGTGTAGTGTGATTTGTGTTTGAAGAAAAACGTGTCAATCTATCTTTAAAAGAAATAAGTTGATTGAGCATGTTTCTAAGATGATATTGAGTGGATCTGTGGTGAAAATTATGAAAATTTCTATGAAGTAATTGATATTCTTGAAATAATTTATGTATATTTTTATAATTTTATAGGACTACAAGTTCACTACCATATGCACATGCTAAATTGGGAGGATTTATTCAAGAAGCTCCTCTTTTACATAACCCCTTCACAGATGATCCAATTTTGGAAAGAGTTTTAAGAAGATGGATGCCGCAAAATGTAAAAACTTTGTAGATTTATTACTTTTTAGGAGTCTTAAAACATATATAGTAGCTACTACATATTTTTTAGGACTCCTAAACAAAAAACTTGGGCCAACCATTTTTTTAATCATGTCTATGAGAGAAATAATCAGATCTCTGCTTCTGAAATAGCATTTCAGACGCGATTTTTTCGTTCTAGGGTAACAAAATATAACGAATCTCTTGGTTCAGATTTATGCCAAAGATTCAGGATTTCGTTCTAATACACTACTTTGGAAACACAAAAAGTCATATACCCGCTACTGTACAGGCAAGAGGAACTTGTCCATCGCCAAACCACTCCATCAGAACATAAAATTATAGGGAAACTTCACCATGACAGACGCAGTTACCCTAAAAGAGTAATCTCTTGGAAGGGATCTCACTGAAGGACTGGTTCCTTTGCCAGATTGTGTATCGAGAAGGGGGCATACAATATACATTCCTGCCTATTTTACTCGGCCTCTTAAAGGGGGGGGGGTAAACTTTGCAGCAGCACTTCCGAAAAAAAATTTTTTTGAATTTTTGCAAAAATGACTTTTCTAGGGGTAATTTTATGCGAGAAATCGATCGCGCGCATTCCCGAAGCGTGAAAATGCTTCCTTGACCCTGATTCAGGGAATGAGGGTGGGTGTATTGAAGCGAAAATCTGAAAATATTTGATTTTCGCTTCAATACACTGATTTCTTCCCTAGATCAGGATCAAGGAAGCGTTTTCAAAGTTCGGGAATGTGCGCAATCGATTCCCCACCTAGAACAAACTAAGAATCGACGGCTTTCTCATAAAAATCCGAAAATGTTTGATTTTCGCTTCAATACATCCACCCCCATTCCCTGAAACAGGGTCAAGGAAGCATTTTCACGCTTCGGGAATGCGCGCAATCGATTCCTCGCATAAAATTACCCCTAGAAAAGTCATTTTTGCAAAAATTCAAAAAAATTTTTCGGGAGTGCTGCTGCAAAGTTTACCCCCTTTAAAATGAAATTTATAAATTTTTTTGTTACAAAAATATTATTATTATTTATATTAATAGATCTATAGCAAAGTATCTGAAGATTTGACCAAATTTGGGAATCGGATTGTGACTGAAATCGATTCATTGGGTCGAGAATGTGAACTTCATCAGCCTAAACTTGAACAGGTTGAAATTTTCACTCATCAAATATAGATTTCTCATCAACAACTTGGAGCTACTTCGGTTCTTATATCCCATTGAATGTGGTCTAAAATCGAAAAATTTTCTCAAAAATGACTCTTTAGGGGTAATTTTATGCGGGAAACAAGTTGGTGATGTTATTTTTGCGTAAAAACGCGCTCCATTTTTTAGAAAATCGAATTTCGAACATGAAAGTACATATTTCGAAAAAGCTAACATGCCCAAATTCAATTTTCTAAAAAATAGAACGCGTTTTTACGCCAAAATAACATTGCCAGCGTGTTTCCCGCATAAAATTACCCCTAATAGGGTCATTTTTGAGAAAATTTTGAAAAATAAAATTTTTCGATTTTAGACCATGTCCAATGGGGGTATAAAAGCAGAAATAGCTCTAACAATTTTAATCAAGCGTCAACAATTTTAGTATGATGCATGGGGAAATCGTGAAGATAAACTGATTTTAACTCCTGAATGGACAAAGTTGAAAAGAGTTGCTGCAGAAGAGGGACTTCTCTCCATAGGTTATGATCCAAATATAGATCCAACATGGAGAAGATTGTACCAGTTTTCAAAGTTGTATTTATTTAGTCCATCTGCTGGTATGGTCACATGCCCATTGGCTGCAGCTGATGGAGCTGCAAAAACGATCAAAGTATGAGTATTATATATAAGTACAAAGTGATCCTAAAAATATATTTTCGTATTTTGTAGCGAAAATTTTTCATATAATAAATAAGCATTGTTCATATTGTTTCAAACACAGCTTTTTCTTGATTCCAAGAAGCGTTTTCATGCTTTAGGAATGCGAAATTCGGATCCCAGCATAAAATACCCCTAAAGGGATCATTTCTTGCGAAAAAAGTTTAAAAAATTTTTCGAAAAACTTCTCATTCAGTGCGACGAACTATACTAGTTCCAAATTTTCTAGCAATTTTAAACAAACTGATAGCCCCAAAATTTATCTAATGATTATAATTTAAGGCACTCAAACTTGATGAATATTTTCCTGAAGTTGCAGAAGCTTTTCGACGACTAACTAGTAGAAATCAAGGAGATGCTTGGACCTCTGGTCAATGGATGACAGAAAAACGAGGTGGTTCTGATGTAGGAAGTGGAACAGACACACGAGCTGTTCATGTTCAAGGGAATAAGGTATGACAAATTATTTACTCAAGATGATGGGCGCTGTTTTTGATTGTATCAGATCCAGAACCCTCTGTCGCCCAAATATAAATTCTTACGAGTGTAAAATTTAAGAGGCAATATCTCAAAAGACTTTCAAAAACTTTCTCATGCGTTAATCTCGCTAAGTAAAGTCAAATTAAATGTCAGTCCAGTAAGTTACAATCATATGAAAAATGATATATTCGGAAAGATCATGAAAAATGGAGCATTTTTTGTTTTTACGGCATGTTCTGAATCGTGGTAGTTTTCGAGATAATTGCGTTTGAAATTTTTGAATTTATTACAAGCTCATCGTTGTAATACACAAACTTTTTTGAATTTTTTGTGGAAAAATCGATTTTTGCATCAATCTTTTAAATTTTCATAAAATGAACATTNCGTTGTAATACACAAACTTTTTTGAATTTTTTGTGGAAAAATCGATTTTTGCATCAATCTTTTAAATTTTCATAAAATGAACGTTGTAGAAAAATTTTATAGCTAAATGAGACGAACAAAATGACACCAAAATTATCCTATTTGAACATTGTTTTGGGTTATTGAAACGAAAATTCTGATTCATGTTTTCGTTTCAATAACCCAAAACAATTTTCAAATTAGGTAATTTTGGTGTCATTTTGTTCGTCTCATTTAGCTATAAAAAATTGCTACGGTGTTCATTTATGAAAATTTAAAAGATTGATGCACAAATCGATTTTTCTGCAAAAAAATTCAAAAAAGTTTGTGTATTACAACGAAGAGCTTGTAATAAATTTAACATTTCAAACGCAATTATCTCGAAAAATACAACGATTCAGAACATGCCGTAAAAACAAAAAATGCTCCATTTTTCATGATCTTTCCGAATATATCATTTTTTCATATGATTGTAAATTGCTGGACTGGACTGGTCCTTTAACACTACGACCACCTATGTTCGAACTTTCGAGATATCGTCTCTTAACTTTTTTAGTACCTATTATACGGTTATAAATGGTTTACTTCAACGATTGATTCCGAAATGACTTTTACTTTAGCCAGACCTGTAGATACAAATGAAAATATTATTGAGGTGAAATTTTTTGCTAATTTTTTTCCAAAAATTCAACTTTTTAGGGCACAAAAGGTCTCTCTTTGTTCTACTTAGAGCTTAGGAATAATAAAACTGGTAAACTAAATGGAGTTCAGATGGTTCGCTTGAAAAACAAGCTAGGAACAAGACAACTACCCACAGCCGAGTTATTATTGGACGGTGCGGAGGCCATAAAGGTATGAACAAAAAGCTTTTCAGCCAATTTTTTTCTTATAGGTTTCTGATGACGGTAAAGGAATTGCTAGCATTTCAAATATGTTGAATATAACTCGAATCCATAATGCTGTTGCATCTATTGGGTTTATGAGAAGGTATCCATTAAAAACTCTTTTTAATATAAAAATTATCAGAGCCGTTTCCTTAGCCCGTGATTATGCTACCCGTCGAGTGGTTTTTGGACGAAAACAAGCCGATTGGCCACTCCATTTGGCGACTATAGGCAAACTTGAAGTCGAAGTTCGAGCATGCACTTTACTTATGTTAGAAGCAACTAGACTTTTGGGAATTCAAGAATCTGGTCATGCTACAAAAACAGAACAAGCAAATTTGCGCCTTATTACTCCAATTTTAAAATTGTATACGGGAAAGCAGTGTATTCCGCTGATTAGTGAGGCTATTGAATGTTTTGGAGGTCAAGGCTACATAGAGGATACCGGATTGCCTACTTTGCTACGTGATGCACAGGTTGGCTTACAACATAAAAATATAAATTCTTTAATTGAAGAGAAGAATATTCGAAAAATTGGAACTAAAGTTTGGATAAAACAAAAACCATAATTCACGCTTCTACACAAAGCAAACAAAGCTGCAGAAGCTTCTAAAAACATACACAAAACATACTCACACACAGAAATAGACGTAAACCCTATAGGGCCCGGTGGGAAGTAATTAGATACAAGTAAAGTATCAATTGATGTGTAGTTTGTTTGGAGAAAAAAGTTTATTCGACCTGATTGAAATGTTCCAAAACATGCTGTTTGAATATGAGCCTTTCTTTTGTATTGTTTGACAGCCTTGTATGTGTATAAACAATAGAATCAAGATTATGGTCAGAGATAACTCGAAAGCATTGTACGCATCATCAGTGGAATCAATTTCATTATGGACAATTGTGGTAAAACATTGGGAAAAACTCTTAATGGATTTCGTCGTAGGGTGTTTCTTATAATTGGCTCACAAGGGAAGGTCGCCAATTGATGGTGCGACTTTAAAAAAAAATATCCATATTCTTGTAGAGCATCCCTGGTTTACCTTTATTTTTTGTGGAATTAGCTGATTATGGTTACACCCCGTTGAGCTAATCAACCCTGAAAATTTCATTTTTCAGAGCCTTTGCATATAATATTTATTAAGGGGCCTCCAAAAACACCTTTATTTGACTTCTTTTGTCGAAATTTTGACATTTTCCACCGTTTTTGGCTATGGCGAACATTTTCTAAGTGTTTTTAGAAAAGTTGAAAATTTTTGAAAAAATTGATTTTTTGGACCCCATATAGACCCCAAAAAAATCAATTTTTTCAAAAATTTTCAACTTTTTCTAAAAACACTTAGAAAATGTTCGCCATAGCCAAAAACGGTGGAAAATGTCAAAATTTCGACAAAAGAAGTCAAATAAAGGTGTTTTTGGAGGCTCCTTAATAAATATTATATGCAAAGGCTCTGAAAAATGAAATTTTCAGGGTTGATTAGCTCAACGGGGTGTAACCATAATCAGCTAATTCCACAAAAAATAAAGGCAAACCAGGGATGCTCTACAAGAATATGGACATTTTTTTTAAAAGTCGCACCATCAATTGGTGACTTTCCCTTGTCAGTATATAATTGACTCACAATTCAGTTGTTAGTTGAAATAGACTCAGTTAAGGAACGCCCTAATTTTTTCTCCAAAAAATCTAAAAATTTATAAAAAGTGAAATTTTCTAGAAATCAAAATTTATATCATAATAAAAAATTTTTAGATTACGCCAATTTGGGAAGGCACAACAAACGTTCTATCTTTGGATGTCCTAAGGGTTTTAGAAAAAGATAACATTGTACAAGCTTTTCATGAACATATTAATGATATTTTGAACCAGAATAAAAGCGAGTTTTTTATTTTTATGCTTCCAAAAAAAGAATTGTTTTAGCTCGTGATTGCCCTTTGCTCAAGGAATGTGAGGAAAAAATTAAGCAAGCACTAGCCAACTTGACTAATATTTTGAAGACACTATCTTCAAGTGATGCTTCTTTATCTGGTGGATTAAATATGGCTAGAGGTGCTCGAGAAATTGCGTTTGCTTTCGCTAGAATTTATTCTGGTAAGACTAATTATGAAAAAAAGATTATGAGAACTAAAATTTGATTCAGCTGTAAAAAAAATAAATTTTTTTGACTGTTGAGTTCGAAATGAACTCTAAAATCAAGCCTTGAGCTAAAAAAATCAATAATTTTTCTAAAAAATTCATTAAAATTATATAATTTATAAAAAAATTAGTTTTTTGCTGTGTTTGAATCCATATATTTTCATAATATAGGGCGCTCAAGATGAATATAGAAACTTGTAAAAATTCATATCTCCACAACCATAAATCTGATTTTGATGGACGACGACACTTTGGATAGGGGGGATCTGGGAGTTTTTTTGGGGAAAAATTTTATTGAAAAAGATTTTAAACTCGAGTTTTTAGAGCAAGCTTGGGGTTTCTGGGTAGATATTTTTTAAATGTTTTTGATCTAAAAACTTGAGTTTAAAATCTTTTTCAATAAAATTTTTCCCCAAAAAACTCCCAGATCCTTCCTATCCAACATGTGGTCGACCATCAAAATCAGATTTATGGTTGTGGAGATATGAATTTTTACAAGCTGCTATATTCAACTTGAACACCCTGTATATCATAAAAATACAATTTTAGGTGCCTTGTTGGTTGCCCATGCAGGTAGCCCAACAATCTTAACTCAATCTGATAAGGAAACAGCATATAGGTAAGCTTTTAATTTTTTCTTTTTTAAAACCACAATTTTTAAAGATATTGTGTGGAAAAAGAGCCAATTGATTTGAATTCGGAGATTTTTTCCGAAAAGAGAAATGCTAAAGATCGAGCGATTGTCTATGAAAATTTTAAAGAATTTCCTAGCAAATTATAATAATTTTTGTATTTGTTTATGATTCGTAAGTATTTGAATCATAGGTCACCAAGGTGGGGGGATCCCGATGAGGTAGTCTCCTTCAATTTTGGGTCCATGAGTGAGTGGGTCAGGGAAAAAAATCTCCCCTTGCCGACCTATGTTTATCTGAAAATTTATTTAGCTTGAGGTAGTCTTCTGACACCCAATTTTTATGGACCACCTCATATATTCGGCGGGGTCTATGAGGTGGTCCCTCCCCCAATTTTGGGTCCCTGATTGAGTGTGTCAGGGGGGAGGCTCCCCCTTGCCGACCTATGATTTGAATTTCTTTAAAAATTTTTTTTATTAAAATAAATAAACATTTTAACTATAAATGAATAATTTCAAAAGAAAAATATATTTTATTTATCAAAAAATCTTTAACAAAGATTGAAGGTTTTTTGTCAATGTTCCTTCTTTTGTACAGTTATATAATCATATTTGTGCATTAATACGAGGTCAGAATTAGGAGTCATTACTCCTAAGGGTTCCATGATTCAGTGGTACTGGGCTTGTCTCAGGCACCTCAAGGCTGGTTCAAACCTCGCGTGAGGCCAAAAGATTTTGCCTAGTAGTAATGTCTCTTCGGATGGCTCTCTAGAATGCTTGGCATTACATCATTACTGATTCAAAAATTTTTATTTGCCAATGTAGCACAGTTAGAAGCCTTATATATACCACTCTATAATAGAAACGTACATATACCATGTGGTACCATCCTGGAAACATGCCCAAAAAATACCCAATATTCTGAACCACTTTAAACAAATCGCGTAGAAAAATCTTTTAATTTAACCCTTAATGCCGGCTGTCTCATATATGGGACAAGTTTTCGAAAGCTAATAAAAAAGGATAGTTAAGCCCGATAACATTAATTCTTTTTATCATTTGTTAATTTAGTGTTTAAACGATTTAAGATCGAAAGCCGCATCGAAAATTTTTTTCCTCATGGAGATATCGGCTTTGAAAAAAAGTTATCCTCATTTTTGGATCAAAAACAAAATTTTAGGGTCAAAAACAAAAATACATTTTTAAGATTTTCTCGTGATCCCAGAAGGCTAGAAAAATGATTTTGATCATTTTCTTAAGGTTTTTCTAGGTGAGGAATACGAATTTGAGGTCGTTTTAAAGATTGGAGTTGTATATATTTGTGTGCATATATATATGTAATATATATATTTGTATATAAGTAATGACATAAAAACGATCTATTTGGAATCAGCGCAATTTACTTATTCAAAAAATACAATTTCTTCAAGAAAATATGGCCGGAAAATATAGCCGGCATTAAAGAGTTAATGGAGATATGAATTTTTAATTTTTAAAAATCGACAGCAGTGGGACTTGAGGCCTTTGCGAGCGTGTATTGTATGCTACCATCATGGGGAACAACATGCAGCCTCTTGCATGCTATCCCCTCTCCCAACATACAGTATGTCCCAAATTCGCGCCACGCTTTGATTTCGCAATAACTTTCATAATATCCATCCATTCGGTGTAATCTTTTTTTTATTTGAAAGCCCACATTATAGGAAATCGATTGGTACCAAACTTTATTCATTTTGATTTGATTTTTATCTTTTTCTAATGGTTTGAAAATTGGTAAAAGATCTGGACAGTGATCTGGTATGGAATGCATGACCAACCAAAGAAAGTTCAAATCGAATACCGGAAAAAGTTCGAAAGAAATGCAAAAGCGCCATCAAGGAAGACAATTCACGACTGGTAGTAAAAAATCTTCGAAACCGGGAGTGTCAACAAAAGACCGAAGACCAAGACCAAATGGGTCCGAACTCAATTGACTGAGGCGGAAGCCACCAGTCGTAAATTGTCTTCCTTTATGGCGCTTTTGCATTTCTTCCGAACTTTTTCCGGTATTCGATTTGAACTTTCTTTGGTTGGCCATGCATTCCATACCAGATCTTTTGTTGAACGGTATAATCCATTTTTCCTATAAAAATTACCAATTTTCAAACCATTAGAAAAAGATAAAAATCAAATCAAAATGAATAAAGTTTGGTACCAATCGATTGCCTATAATGTGGGCTTTCAAATAAAAAAAAAGATCACACCGAATGGATGGATATTATGAAAGTTATTGCGAAATCAAAGCGTGGCGCGAATTTGGGACATACTGTATTATATGCTACCACACACGGCAGGCGAAACTGTGTAACAAGTTAAGAGAAGCTTTTTTGAACACTCGAACTTGAAAAGAGCATAGTGTTAAACTATTCGACAACGTTCCAAATTGAATTTATTTAGTGAGATTAACGCATGGAAAAATTTTTAAAGTCATTTCGAGTCAAAATTCGGTTTCTAAAACATTCAAAATCTTATTCGAAATTCAAAAGCCCGATTTTACATTGACTTTTTGATTTTTCTAAACTGTCTAGAACATCCTAGATAATTTTTTCGGCTAAAATTTCAATCTGGTCGGTGTATTCCACACGGAGAACGTGGTTTCGAAAAAATCCGAGAAAATTTTTTTCCAAACCCTCCAATTGTACCCCCCCCCTTGTAAAAATGACCCAAAAATCAAAGTTTCTCGGATTTTTTCGAAACCAAGCTAGAAGTGTTCTCCGTGCTGAAATATATCGGATAGATAGAAATTTTGACGAAAAAAATTATATTGGCTGTTCTAGGCAAGTTAGAAAAATCAACATAAAATTGGGATTTTAAGCTTCGAATAAGGTTTTGAATTTTTTTTAAACCGAATTTTGACTCGAAATGATTTCTAACAATTTTTTCATGCGCTCATCTATTAAATAAATTCAATTTGGAGTGCTGTCGAACCGTTTAAGGCAATGTTTGATCTCTCGAGATAGTGTCTCTTAAACTTTATGTAAATAAACAAAAAATATGTAAACATATTGTTTGATAAATGCGGAAGGAAGTGTATGATTGCGGTAAGAGAAGCAAAAAGAAGATCGAGAAAAAATATTGATTAGACAACAAATTTTCTATTTTCCTTATCTAAATATCTTTAGAGAAAATAAATTAATATACCAAAAACAGTATATAAAAGCAAAAATTTTTTATTGTAAACATGGTTTTAGTTCTTACGTTAAATCACTGATATAATTTCTTAATTAATTTGTAACTGCAAAGTCAATTATTTTTATATACAGGGTCATTCAGCACAACCTCCTCCCAAGAAAAGTTGAATATCTCAGCGAATTTAAAAGATTTTCACATGCCGTCTTTTGAATGTTATTGTTGATCAATAGGACACAATATGCAAATAATTTCAAAAATTTTGAACGACTCTGATTATCGGAACGAAAACCTGAATTTGAATTAATTAAGAAATTTAAAAAAAGATTCCAATCGATAGAGCGCATCGAAAAACAGTAGTACCGTTTTTCGATGCGCTCTATCGATTGGCGGCAGAATTTTTCAAAAATTCCTTAAGGAATTCAAATTCTGATTTTCGTTTCGATACTCAGACTCGTTCAAAATTTTTGAAAATATCTGCATATTGTGTCCTGTTGGTCAGCTATAACATGCAAAAGACCGCATGTGAAAATCTTGTAAATTCGCTGAGATATTCAACTTTCTTTGGGGGGATTGTGTTGAATGACCCTGTAGGATGTCTAACAAGCAATTAAATTCAACAAATGGTCAAATCGATCAAACTTATATCGAAAAGTATGTAAAATCAGAAGATCTCAAATTTTTGGTAGATAATGCATTAGATTATGCGATAGTAAGTTTTTTTGTAATTATACAGTAGCTTTCATAGGTATACACGCACCCCAAATTTGGCTAGATCCAAACATCCAAGTTCATAATCAAATGAATGGTTGCTTGCTCGCAACTTTGACGTGACGAATTCTCTTAAGAAATTTTTTGCCCTTAAAAAAATTTACACCAAAATACGAATTGGTAACCATTTTTCCCAATATCAATAGTTGAGGGGCACTAGACAGTTTTTTCACCACAATGCTTGACAAAAGATATTATATATAAAATGTGTAATTTAGATCACTGGCTTCATGCAAAAAGCTCATAGCAATCATAGTAACGGCTTCTTTCAAATACGACCTTTTACATTGTTACCAACACCATTTCCAAGAAAATTATTTGACCAAGCAAAGGCAGTTCAAATGGTACTTTTTTAATAACCTACTCTATAAACGTGTAATATGTGTGTGTCTGTACATATGATCTCGAGAAAGTTATATTTAAACCCAGTCAGCTAAAATGAGAGAAGTCGATCGACACTACTTTTATGTGGGTACGCCCCTCAAAAAAATCCGACGACTATGAAGGGATGTCAATGTAAAGATTTTAATTCTTTTATAATGTTAAAATCTTACATTTTGCCTCTTGAGTCAGTCACCGCCAGGCTTCGGAGTCGAATGACAGCCTAGCCGCTAGGAGTCGCCACTGTCACAATCACCACTCGAATCGCGGGCCCCGGTACTAATTATACATGAAGAGGGGTCCATATCTGGATCTCTCCACGAAGGCAAGCCTAAAAATAAAGACCCCCTCGACCGAGCGCTGAAGGTGCTTAATTAGAGCCAAAGACGCTCAGCTTCCAGTTTATAACCGTAAATCGTTTAAGGCTATGAACATATTATATTTCCGTGTTTCATGGGACTACAAATTCTTGATGGATTCTCATAAAGATGTTATAAAAACGAATAGCTTTATTAGAAAACTTTGTGAACTAATGACTCAAGTTTGGGGAGAAGGCGTCAAGCAAAAGAAGAGTGTACTTTTACAACGAGCTGATTATTTAGCTGGTGTTTATGATGGGGGATTGAAATTGAAGCAGGTACAACAATTTTTGGAGGGAGCCGACTCTACTAAACCCGAAAAAACCGAAATCAAAACACGCATATTTGAAAAATCCATAAAAAGTCCGAAACCGAAAATCAAAGAACCGTCCTTAAACCATCAATTTTCATAGCTCTTCTCAACAAGGGGGTTTCGGAGCAAGTTCCCCTGGTTCCCGCCACTTAACGTTGACTAAACTCGGCAAAAATTTTTTATTTTCTTCCGGAAATTACCCATTTGGGGTAATTTTATGCGAAAAATCCACTGCATGCACTCACGCAACCTGAAAACCGCAAAAAATGGTGAAAATTTGCAAAAATCGACCACACAGGGATGCATAAGAGGATATTTTTTCGATTTTTTTCATTTTTTGAGAAAATCGAATTGCTTATTTAGGTTGAAGTAAATAACATATCAGCAGGCTCTGCAGGCATGACTATACGAATTACCAAACTGCATCGAAATCTGCTTTCAAAAATTGGCCTAGATTCCGAAAGTATTGACAAACATCATCCCGAAAATGATGCAATAAGAAGTCAAGATATGGCTATGATTCAAGCATGGATTGAGTTTGATGATCCAAAAGCCGTTGTACTTTTTATTGTTGAAGATCCAAATGAGGTAAATATGGATCAGCGAGATGCTGAATATTCGTTGGAAGACATGTCAAATGACAAAATTGTTGTTGTCTTGATGTCATTAGAAGAATGTTCATTTAGGTATGCGGTCATTTTTAGAACCCTATTAGAAAACTTTTAAATAAATTTTTTATTACCCTTTTTTAAAGGTTATCTCTCTCTGAACGCTTCGAGTTGATGCTTGATAACAAGAAAAAAGTTGCTGTAGTTTATTTTCGCGCAGGTTATATACCGAGTCATTACCCAACAAATGAAACATGGGAAGCTCGTCTAATTATTGAGAGATCTATTGCAATAAAATGCCCTTGTATTGGATTGCAGTTGGCAAATACCAAAAAAGTTCAACAGGTACGTAAAATTTTATAAAAAGTTAATTAGGCTTATAAGAGACGTTTTAGACATGTAAATCGATTTTTTCTAATTTAGCAGGAAGTTGTTGGGCATACTTTACTTGTTATAAATATATTTTTGGTTTAGGTGTCGAAGCTTGTTCAAATTTAATCAAGTTATACTTGTATAAAGTTTTCGTGCCAATATCTCCGCAACGAAGTTTCAGACACCCAAACCAAAACATCTTTATAACAAGTAAAGTATGCTCAACAACTTCCTGCCAAAATTAGAAAAAAATCGATTTTACATGTCTGAAACGTTCATTGTTAGACTAAATTTTAGAAATTATCTGAACCAGAAGTGCTCGAGTACTTTTTAAGCGACATGCCATACCTAATAGATGAAATAAGAAAAACTTTTGCAAAAATGTGGGGTTTAGAAAACAATGACCAAACTACTGAAATTGCGATACAGGTCTTTTGTAGCAGAACATTTACTGGACCTTCTAACTCATTTTTGTAGGACGCAATAGTCAACCCAAATAATTATGTACTTAAACCCCAATGGGAAGGAGGTGGAGGAAATATTTTTGGTGATGAACTTGCTATGAAGCTAAAAACGATGTCAGCAGATGAAAGAGCTGCGTTTATTCTAATGGAAAAAATTCCTGCTATTGTTCAAAGGGTAAAATTTTCAATTTTAAACTTTTTTTTCTTTGCAGTTGGTACTAATTTAAGGCCGAAATTAGCGATTCCAGTTGTTAAAAAGATTGAAAGATATTTTTCTTTTTAATATTTTATTTAAAGCAACAGTTAGACCATAGTTTACCAATAGGGGGGAGGGGGGATACACCGGACCCTCAGGATGTATGGATGAATGGCCTTTCAGGGGGTACAAAGGGGTACATGATAAAATTTTCAAAAATTTATATGCTGAATGAATTGGAAGGGGAAGGGTACATGAACCCTCATGATGGATGGATGAATGACTATAAAGGTGGAAGGTCCGAGGATGAGTGGTGAGGGGGGGGGGGGGGGGGGGGGGGGGGGGGGGGGGGGGGGGGTACTGTACCCCCTTGGTAACCTATGAGTTAGACTAGTAAAATCCATTACAATTTCAAACCTTTTATAGAAGTGGAAAAATAGGAAGTTTTGACAAAAATTCAAAAAGTGACGGAGTGATTCAACCAAGTTGATCAAAGTGCATACACCAAAAATATTACAAAAATAATAATTTTTGTAGAAAATTTTGCTGCAAATGCAGCACACCAGTGGCTACTATGATATAGTGGTTTGGTGCGCTGCCAAGGAGTTTGGCCTCGTGCCAATAGAAAGGGCTCGGCTCCTTTTTGCGTCCAAAAGATTTTGAAGGAACCTGTGGTCGATCTAGTATCACAACAAAAAGTATGTTTTTAGAACTATTTGGTACATCCTTTACAAACTGTATGCAAAGAAAATTTAATTAGCGAACTGGGGATTTATGGCTCACTATTTGGTAATGGAGAAACAAAAGAAGTTTATGCAAATTTAACAACTGGATATTTATTGAGATCGAAATATGCTAGCTCAAACGAAGGGGGATTATCTATGGGCACTGCAGTTATGGATACTCCATTTTTGTATTAAGCATGTATTTATTTAATATAACAATATAAAATTTACAAAATGGTGTATTTATAACATGACAAACCAATATGATTAAATAAATTAAATAAGTTGATCTTCGATAAGACGAGCCCGAAAAGACGCCACCTTGTAGGGATGTTACAACACCCTCTAAAAGAGGATAAAGCCTCTTTTTTGACACCTCTGCCCACCATTTTAAACCTTTGTCCCCAGTGAATTTAAAAAAATTGGCCCCTTTTTGGAGATTTGTCGTCCCTTTTTCTAAAAATGAGTATAACATCTCTACCATCTCGGACATCTTCCAGTGTAAAAGTACAATAGAGCCTCGATAAAACGTCCTCCCTCCCCCGATAAAACACCACTCCCAATAATACGCCAACTAGCCCAGTCCCAGGGAATACCTTCCTTCCTCTATAAGACGCCATCTGGATGCCGGTCCCGAGGCGGTGGCGTCTTATCGAGGGTCGACTGTAATAAGATTGGGAATTACAGGATATCCCAAATAACTGTTTTGTTGCGCTTTTTTCAAAAATCTTCAAGTTTTAATTTTCATAAAATACCCTATACGGAAGCTTTACTATTGAGAAGTATACTGAGCACATTGTCGAACCTTGAAAACGCTTCTCTGATCCTGAATTAACCTATTTTCGTTTCAATACACACCTCTTCCCTGAATCAGAAAAGTGATTTCAAGGTTTGGTAGCAATAGCTGACTTCCCAATTTCGAATGGACACACAGAAATTAGATAATAACTTTCTTATTAGCCCGTACCGAAAGCAAACCATTTGGGTACAAATTAGCAGTAATAGTATTTGTATCGACATCATCGGGAATGTGGCAAACACGATGAATGGATCTTAAAATGGAGCCATGTTCATCTTTACGAGCTTCATGACTGCCTTCAACCACCAGGTCATGTCCACTCTCATGAGGACGAACAGAGGCCTTAATATTATAAAATTATTTTTGATTTATAAAATTAAAATCAGCATATCTACACTAAGGGTGGGACTTGGCTTCTGTTCCGGTTCATTTTAAAGTTTCGGCTACGATTCCGGTTAAAACCCTTCAGAAATGCACCTGGACAGATAATTTTTACAAACCTTTTCATTAAAAAACAATGAAATTTCGGTATTAGTTCGGATTAGCGACCCAAATGACAGGGTTCAAAATCCAGCAAAAGGTTTTTATATTTTTTTCTAAAAATGATCTCTATAGGGGTTTTCTATGCGGTGAATCGAATACGCGCATTCCCGATGCATGAAAATGCTTCTTTGATCTTGATTCAGGGTCGATGTATTGAAGCGAAAATCAAAACTTTTAGTTTTTATGTAAAAATGGACGTTTCTTGGGATAAGGGCATTTTTATTACTTTTCGAATCCATCCCTGCAGAAACAAACATGCGAATTTTGAACACCATTCAATTTGAATAACAATTCAAAAACCTCAGAAACGTTAATTTTTTATATAAAAAACCAAAAGTTTTGATTTTCGCTTCAATACACCGACCCTGAATCAAGGTCAAGGGAGCTTTTCATGCATCGGGAATGCGCGCATTGAAGCCGTCGAATAGAAATCCCCCATAGGGGTCATTTTTAGAAAAATATATAAAAATTTTATGGATTCTGAACCCTGTCATTTTGGGTCGCTAATCCAAACTAGTACCGAAATTTCATTTTCAGTTAAACTTTTTAGATTCTATACCTTAATTTCATCCGGTTGAAAAGCCATCGCATCTAAACCAAGTTCCCATATATAAGGGGTATTTGTCACATGAATTATACCATTATAACTAGTTGGACGTAAGTGGGGCCAAATGCATTCGTCCAAAGGCCAATGGTGTTTTATTTCGACCTTTCTAGCTTCAATCATTGTAGATAATATCCTATAAAATTTTTGTGATAATATATTTAGAGACCGACATGTTTATTGGTTTTGACCAAAAACTTAAATCACGAAAATGTGTTGCTTTTTTTCAAACAGCGTAATTTTATCCTCGAATTTTTCAAAAATTTTTTCTGTAAAACACTTCAAACTATGTTACCGATGAAAGTTACCAAGTTATAATCATATGAAAAATGATATATTCGGAGAGATCATGAAAAATGGAGCATTTTTTGTTTTTACGACATGTTCTGAATCGTTGTAGTTTTCGAGATAGTTGCGTTTGAAATTTGAATTTATGTACAAGCTCTTCGCTGTAACACACAAACTTTTTTGAATTTTAAATCGAATTTTTGCATCAATTTTTTAAATTTTCATAAAATGAACATTGTAGCAATCTTTTATAGCTAAATGAGACGAACAAAATGACACCAAAATTATCCAATTTGAACATTGTTTTGGGTTATTGAAACGAAAATTCTGATTCATGTTTTCGTTTCAATAACCTAAAACAATTTTCAAATTGGATAATTTTGGTGTCATTTTGTTCATCACATTTAGCTATAAAAAATTGCTACAATGTTCATTTTATGAAATTTTAAAAAATCGATGCCAAAATCGATTTTTCTGCAAAAAAGTTTGTGTATTACAACGAAGAGCTTGTAACAAATTCAAATTTTCAAACGCAATTATCTCAAAAACTACAACGATTCAAAACATGCCGTGAAAATAAAAAATGCTCCATTTTTCATGATCTTTCCGAATATATCATTTTTTATATGACTGTAACTTACTGGACTAATCCTTTAATCGGAGCTATTCATTAAAATATTTAAATTTTAATGAAATAAATCTCATTTTTACAGAAAAATGTTGAAGCGAAAATAGGCTAATACAGGGTTAGGGTCGCTTTTTCAAGGTCTGGCAATGCGCGCAATCGCTTTCTCCCATAGAAAAGTTCCCTTATAGACTTATTTTAGTGTAAATTAAAAAACTTGAAAAAATCGCAAAAATCTACTTTTTTGCACCACCCTGTATTTTTAAAGGGGGTAGCCATTTGGGGGTCATTATCCGAAAAAAAATTTTTTCTCGATTTTTTACCTATATAGGGGTAAAATCATGCGAAAAATCGATTGCGCGCATTCCCGAAGAGTGAAAAAGCTTCCTTGACTCTGATTCAGGGAAAGTATCGATTTTGTGGGAAAAATCGAACTTTCAGGGGTCCCAATTCGATTTTATTTTGCTCGAATAGGCTTTAAATCGACTTAAAAAAATGTTTCTAGGTCAGAAAAATACTTTTTGATCATTTTTGGAGTAAGTTTGGAAAGTTCAATTTTCGACCCCCAATGGATCCGCAAAGCCATCCGGCTACCATGGGTCGAAAATCAAACTTTCAAAACTTACTCCAAAAATGATCAAAAAGTATTTTTCTGACCTAGAAACATTTTTTTAAGTCGATTTAAAGCCTATTTGAGCAAAATAAAATCGAATTGGGACCCCCGAAAGTTCGATTTTTCCAAAAAAACTCCAAAAAATCGATATTTTCCCTGAAGCAGGGTCAAGAAAGCATTTTCACGCTTCAGGAATGCGCGTAATCGATTTTTCGCATGATTTTACCCCTAGGTCAAAAATCGAGAAAAAATTTTTTCGGAGAATGACCCCCAAATGGCTCCCTTCCTTTAATAAGTTTTAAGCAAAATTTTGAATTGACTAAAGGGCGTAGTTATACAATTGTAAACCATTGCACAGTATTCTTCGTTATTTTTTCAATATTCATTTTTTCGCAAATATGAATTTTTAAAGTAAATAAAATAATTATAAAAAATTCCAATAGATTTTCTAAAATTTGCAATAGGTTTAAATTTTTTTTCCTTAAAAATTGCAATAGGTTTCAAAAATTTCTGTCTACGGTACTGGTTTAGGCTCGCTTAGCGCGCAAAGTACGCTAGTAAAACATAAAAATTATGACAAAAATTACAATAATTATGAAATAAACAGTTTAAAAAAATATATAATTTCCTATAGCCATCCCAGTGTCGTACCCAGGATTTTTTCTTGGGGGTACAAGACCTCGACCTTAGTTGTCAATATTTTTTGGATTGAAAACATAAGGAGGACCCTTGAGATTTTTTACTTTTTTTGGCCCTTGGGGGGGGAGGGGGTACATGTACCATCTGTACTCCCGGATACGGCCCTGGGCCATTCAAATATTACGTTATGTTGGGGGGGGGGGTCGGCTCTCTTCACAAAAAGTTGATAACGCTAGTGCTTTTTGATAACGTGGGGTTCTAAAAATCTGAAAAAAATTGATAATGTAATATCTGGACAGCCTCATATTTTAAACAAATACGAAATAAAGTGTCAACATAACAAGGAAATAACATGCCTAATAATATAAGACAATTAAGAGAATCCCCCGTGCATTTATTGATTCCTTTCAAAAAGGCATTAATTAACGAGCACTCATTTGAATGCACTCGAAAAACTAAAACAAAATGTGTTAGCAAAAGTAAATAAAATTCGTCCAAAGGTTATGAAAATGGAGTGCAGAAAATCCAAAAACAATCCCTTTAAAATTATTATCAACAATAAAAAATCTTATTACAACTTGTGTTTTATTTGAGAGAGTAAACGCGGAAGTACAAAGTGCTCAATTTATAAGCATATGAAAATAATAACAATAACATGTGAGTAAACAACTTGCAGTCGGGGCAATCATTCAATGTCTTTTCCAAACTGACTACTTCAAAAAGGTGCAACGAAAGAAGGAAAGATCAATTTTGTTTATGTATTATTTTCTGAACGTTTGTTAGAATATAACATTCTCACACATTTTTCAAATAGTTTTTACCCGTTTAAGTATATTTATTTATAAATTTTAGATGTGTCCTACTTCTTTAGTAAACTTTGACTGTTTTTCTGATTCAGTTTATTGTTCGAACATTATGCTTCTTCATGATAGTCCAAAGAAAAAGGTCTCATTCGCTGATGATTTTGGAGGCAATCTTGTTACTATTCATTGCATAACTGAAATTTCGGAGCATCTATTGGAAAAATCTCTGCTAATTACTTATGATCCTTTTCCAACAAAATGGTTAATAAAACAAGCCTCAAAGGGAAAACAAAAAACCCCATTTAAGAATATTAGTAGGCCAAATATTCCTCCTAGACAAATTGGTTTTCAACAACCAAGTAGTGACTATCTAAGATTCCAAAAAAATTTGGAAAAGAAAAATGTTGCGCTGGAAAATGTGGTGCTTAAATCAAACCCAGATCGAATTTTTGGAACTATTAAAGCAAGTTTTTTTTGTTAATTTTTGAAAAAATTTTAATAATAGCAGGACGGTTCCGGATTGTGGTATTTTTTGAAATAACGTTGATTGCTGCTTACGATCTTGCAAAAAAGTTTTTAAAAAAAGTGCTCCACGGGGTGTTTTGAGCCCCTAGGAAAACCGGAGTTTTTACAGAGTTGCGGTTAATTTTTTATTAAAGCGAAAACTTGTTAAGGTGTCTATATAAAAATTGTTTTGCTGATTTCCAGCTTTCTTATGAGTGGTTAACGGCGTCTCAAAACAATTCCTACGATGAGTTATCGCCAATATACTAAAACGTTAAAATTTTGAAAATACTTCTACAAAGTCGAGACTCAAAACACCCCGTGGAGCACTTTTTTCAAAAACTTTTTACAGAATCATAATCAGCAATCAACGATGGTTCAAAAAATACCGCAATCCGGAACCGCCCTGTTATTGTTAAAAATGATCACAAATCAGTTTTTTTTCATTTTAGGTCAAAAATTTAGCATACGAAAAATCAGTGTTTGTTCGTGTAAGCTTTGATAAATGGCAGAGCAACAGTGACATCCAAGCGGTTTATAAATATTCAAATTCTGCCATGTTTGATACATTTGAATTTGAATTCGAGATTCCACCATTTAGACCCAATGTAAGCTCTGTGTGCTTTAAACTTTGATTTAAATGAAACTTTAGGAGAGCCATATCGAATTTGCAGTGTGTTACGAATGTTGTAATGTTGAACATTGGGATTCAAACAATGGCAATAATTATGTGATATTATAAAAAGCTTGAAAAATTATTTGTACTATTTTTATCTGTGTATAAAAAGCAATTTTTTATTCGCATTTAATTCATACCTGGGCAAGAGGTCCAAAAATGAATTGCTCCAGTGCCGTATTTGGGGGGGGGGGGTAAGGGGGTAATTACCCCCTGAAGTTTTCAAAAGTCGAAAAAAGGATCCCCCATTATGATTTTTCCCAAAATTTTTCAAAAAAAATAAAAAATCCTAATGGTCCTCCATTAGGTTTTTTCACCAAAATTGTCTAAAATTATGCATTTTTTCACCAAAATTGTCAAAAAATTTCCATTTTTTCANAGTCGAAAAAAGGATCCCCCATTATGATTTTTCCCAAAATTTTTCAAAAAAAATAAAAAATCCTAATGGTCCTCCATTAGGTTTTTTCACCAAAATTGTCTAAAATTATGCATTTTTTCACCAAAATTGTCAAAAAATTTCCATTTTTTCAGCAAAAATCGTAATTTTCTGAGTTTTTTAGCATAAAACAAGAAATTTCCAAAAAAAATTTCGCGCTTGTCGGCACGAAAAAACATTAGGGGACCAAGATGATTTTTGAAATTTTTTGAAGAACTCGACAAAAATTGCCTTGGTCCCCCCTTATGTTTTTTCAAAAATTTTGAAAAATTTTCGAAATTTATATTAAAAAAATATAAAAGGGCCTCTTATGATTTTGGGGGTCGACCCGAAAATTATCCCCCCCCCCAAAACAATTTCTAGCTACGCTACCGAATCGCTCACTCGCAAAAGATTCAAGTTTGCTCCTTGAATCCTCGCAAAAATCTTGGCAATTTTTGCAACCTTTCTTGGTAGATAACTCGGGGAGGGGGTTAAAATAATTTCAAATTTGCACCTTTATCCCCTCGCAAAATTTGGGAAAATATGGACCCAATCTGTCCAGGCATGAATTAGATTGTTTTATAAGTATTTGAAATGTCATGGAGAACAGTTTTTAGACCGTTTTTGTTATCAATTTTGGCGAGTGGAATGTCTGGGATGTCACAACCTTATCCAGAAGCACGACAGGGGGGGGGATGCGAAAAAAGTTTCGCTGAAGAACATTATCCTTGCTATCATAGCAAAGTGGTAGAACTCACTGTTTTCAGTTTCTAACGTTAATGAAATCTTTCAATAATGAAATTTTGAGTTAAGACCTCCAGAGATCGAACCCCACATTAGAAACTGAAAACCGTGAGATCTACCACTTTGCTATGATAACAACATTCTTCAACGCAACTTTTATTGCATGTTCGTTCGTCGTGGAAGAGATGCCTCAAAAAGACGTATTAAAAAGTGCTGGGGTGTATGCACATCCCCAAGGAATTTGAAAAGACAAAAAATAACATCTTTTGGGTTTTCCAAAATTATAGCTNCTTTTATTGCATGTTCGTTCGTCGTGGAAGAGATGCCTCAAAAAGACGTATTAAAAAGCGCTGGGGTGTATGCACATCCCCAAGGAATTTGAAAAGACAAAAAATAACATCTTTTGGGTTTTCCAAAATTATAGCTTAAAAAAATCATAAAGATCTAATAATTATGATTTGACACGGCTCACATACACTGAACTAATAAGAATTTGAACTCATGTGTTTTTTGAACTAATGGTTCAAAAAACACGTGAGTTTTTTGAACCATTAGTTCAAAAAACGCATGAGTTCAAATGCTTATTAGTTCAAGTGTATGTGAGCCTTTGACACAACCACCAAAAAAATGTCAACTTGTTTATACTCTTAATAAATCCTGCTGTTTTTTGGTCAATAAAGGTCTTGTTTTCCAAGCCCTTGTTTATCGACTTGTAAGCTAACATGTTCACTTCTTTGTAGTGTTTATGTTAAAATGTTGGAAAAGCTGTGCATTTTATTTCTCTTATAGTATTTTGGTGATATTGTGCATGATAGCGTCACCGGGAATTATGGTGAAGGATTGGAGGGTGGTGGTCAGAAATAAAGTTGTTTGTGGTAATTTTAGAAGGTGTTTAGTAAAGGTTTTGGATTTTTTGGAGCCGTTTGAAATTTTTCGATTTTTGTGATTTTTATAATTAGTCACGTTTATGTTTTCAGTAACTTGAGTTGATGCTATGTGTTTGTTGTGTGCGTGTGTTGTGTGTATTTCCTACAACGTAAAATTCGTAAAACATGGGAGGAAGGGGGTTGTGGAGAGGTGAATGACGTGGAAGATAGGAAGGGAAAAAGGAGAAGATGTGGCTGGGGAGAGATAATGGAAGAGTGGATAGAGGGGGAGTGAGGAAGAGAGGGATGAGGCGGTGACGGAAGGGAAGGGTAGAGCGGAGAATTGAGAAACGAAGAGGAGAGGAATGGATGAGTGAAGAGGGAGGATATGAGAAGGTTGGGGCATGGAGGAAGATGGGGGTTGAGGAAGGGAGAAGGATGTGGAATATAGGGAGTGATGGGGAGGGAGAGAGTGAAGGTTTCAGAATTTAGCTTTTTTAGGCAGGTTTTTTGAGGATTAGTATAAAGATCAATAATTATTGATCCCATTGAAGGTAGAAGGACGAGGAGGGGTATGGAAGGGATGAATGGAGAAAGGATGGGGCATTGAAGAGAGGGAGGGAGGCGTAGGGCGGGGAAAGTAAGAGGGAGGATATGAGGAGCGATGGGGCGAGGAAGGAAAGAGGGCTAGGATTGGTTTTTTGTAGAAATGTAAGACCGAGTCCGCGCCGATAGGTGCGGACACAGGCTAGTTAAAAGTTATTATAGTTATTCCGTGCCATTGGAATGTTAATTCAGGAAAGAATTTTGTATAGTTTTTATCTTCTCGGCATTTTATTTTTAATTTTTATACTTTGCTGCTGCTTTGCTTCATATAAATACAACTTGATTGGAAATAAACAAAAAGTTCATTATAATAAGTATGTTTTTATGAAAAAATGTGATAAATTGGTTTTTCAGTTATGATGTGGAAAAAATATCAGCAACGAATGACAAAGATTATTATGTAGGCGGTGATGGAGATGGCGCAGGAGATGGAGATTAACACTGGAATGGTTAGACGTACACTTGACAGTTTTCTGACCAGAATTTTACGATTTTGTTAATTTATTTTTTAAATTCCATAACCGTAATTACGGATTANGAGATGGAGATTAACACTGGAATGGTTAGACGTACACTTGACAGTTTTCTGACCAGAATTTTACGATTTTGTTAATTTATTTTTTAAATTCCATAACCGTAATTACGGATTACATTCCACCATTTATGGTCGTCTACATATTACGTAATCATTTTTAAGTAGTTGAAAGCGCCATAACTTTTTTTCCTGAAGGAATTTCGAAAACTTTTTTTGCAGAGCCCCTAAAATGGGATATGGTTTAGGGGGTCTGCAAAGTAAAGCTTTTGACATTCCTTCAGGAAAAAAAGTTATAGCGTTTTCAACTTTTGAAAATGATTACGTAATATGTAGACGATCTCTTTCTGAGGGGGTGGCAAAACAAACAATTTTCTGATATTTCTTTGGGCTAAAGCAAAAATCAGCGCCGATAATTATTTGAAAAATGGGTTTTTTAATTTAGGGCTAATTTCCGAGTTCAACAGCGCTGTTCAAATCGGACAGCTCTGTTACAGCGCTGTTCAATTTGATCAGCGCTGTCCAAACTGAACAGCGCTGTTGAACTCGGAAATTGGCCCTTAGTATGCTCAAAAAATGACGATTTTTTGCGAAAAATTATGAAATTTGATGAAAAATGGAAAATTTAGGACATTTTTAGTGAAAATTTTGGATAAATTTTAGTCATTTTTTGGTGAAAAATCAGGTAGCAATAGAACAAGTCAGAAAAATTTTTCTAAATCAGAACATTAAAAATAAATCAGATTCTGTTGACCAAAATCGAAACTTTTCTGAAAAATCAGACCCATTCACAGTCTTGATGTAAGAACTCCCCTACCCCAAAAAAACATCGCATTCCATTCGGGAATGCGCTAAATTTTTTATCTTTTTTGTATAAATTCTCTTGTAAATAAATTAACTATTGCTTTTCTTACATGTTTTTTTCATCATTTTGCCAAGGTATATGTGGTGGAATGGGTACCTATCAAATTCATCTTTACTATGTGTCTTTTTTCAAATCAGAACATTAAAAATACCGACATAAAATATGTATCAGAGATTTTCTTTATACAGGGTGATGCGAAATAACCCGTACACCTTATTTTTTCGCGCTTTCATCACGCGGTGTGGAGCATCCTAGAACAAAAAGCCTGCGCGAAACCTCACTCAAACGTGGAATCCCTGAAACGAGCGTTGAAGAAGGCCTGGAACGAAATCACACTGGATACCCTGGTCAAGATCGTGGATAACTTCCCGAAGCGGTTGAAGGCTTGCGTCGATGCCAAAGGTGGCCATTTCGAATAAATCACTTATTTTATTTTTGTTTTGTTGTTTATTGATTGTTTTCTGCATAAAATAAATAAATTTCTTCGAGAAATGCTGAAAAAATAAGGTGTACGGGTTATTTCGCATCACCCTGTAAGAACCAAGATTTCCGATAAAAGACCATCACAGGTGTTTCGTACTTCACGAAGTTTGAAGCCAACCAGTATCTGGGTCAAAAAGGTCATATATAGGGGTTTTTTCATGCCAGAAACACGAATTCGGAATTCGTTTCGCTTGTATCATCGTGTAAAGGGGTGATCTGGACATTTTGATTTTTTTCGAAAATCGCCTTTTTTCGAAAATTTTTTAGAAAATGAATTTCTTCGAGAAATGCAACTTCTTACCCAAAACAGCTTCTTGAAAGCGGTTTTTTGCTTTCAACGTGTAAAGCAAAGCGAGCTGAACATTTTTATGTGTTCGCTTGTTAGCCAGACCCTTTTTAATATACCGTATTTTCTCTAAAATAACGGCAGTCTCTAATATAACGGCAGTCTCTAAAATAACGGCAGTCTGAAGGAAGGTTGAAAAAAATAACGGCAGTCCCCAAAATTGGCTATGGGGTAAGCCGAACACAACCACATTTTATCCTATGCAAAAACCGAGTTTTCAACAATTTTCGGTTCAATACACACCTTAATTCCCTGAATCAGGGTGAAGGAAGCGTTTTCAGGCTTCGGAAATGCGTTTTTCGGATTCCCCGCTTAAAATTACCCCTAAAAACGTCATTTTTAGAAAAAAAAATTAGAAAAAATTTTTTTCGAAAAAATCCCTGTCCTTTGGGGCCGTTAAAGGGGGGG
>OZJO01017930.1:0-53078 GCA_900406225.1 Acrobeloides nanus | reverse complement strand
CTTGCTTTTCTCTTTTTCAATCTAACCTAAAAAATTCATTCTCAAAAATAGATCAGATCGTATCTCCAAACATTTTTCCACCATGACTCACATACCTTCACATCCGGTGTTTTTCCTCCCTTCTCACCAGATGATAACACATTTCCATAGTTTTGTCATAATCCAGCCTCTTCATTGTCTCGTTTCATTTCGACTTGGAACTCGAACACAATTGTTAAAAAACGAAAATCATCGTTCTCTCAACCCCTCTCAGTCTGCAACAGCAACTTTACACTTACACTCAGACATATACATTTCACAATTTTAAAACTTGCGGATATAGATTAGTAGTTTTTCGGACGGCTCGCGAATTTCATTCATAAAGATTTTGCTTCATTTTTCACTCATTCGGCTAAGGTGTTCCAAGAAGAGTGTCAGTGGCTTAATGGATTCTTAAAAGATGATTGTCTTTTGTTACGGGAATTTTCGAGTTCATAAGGAGGAGATTATAGTTTGTGTTTTTATACTGGATTTAATTAATTTTAATGCACGATTTTTTGCATATTAAAATTTAATCTTGAAGCTATATTTGACGAGAGATTAGGATGTGATTTATGATTTATATTTTCTTTAAACTGGCTAGAGAGATGTGGTATAAACATATCTTTAGGGATAGACTTAGGCCTAATTAGGACTAGGTCTAGGCTTAAGTTTATCCTTAGGCATAGGTTTAGGCTTGGGCTTAGGCTTAATCTTAGGCTTGGGCTTAAGATTAAGCTTACGCTTAGGCTTACGCTTATGCTTAGGCTTAGGCTTGAGCTTAGGCTTAAGCTTAAGCATAGGTTTAGGCTTGAGCTTAGGCTTAAGTTTAGGTGTAAGCTTAGGAAGGTGTAAAGTAAAACCCTTACCCGAAATCGCTCGAATTTCGATATAATTAAATGACCTTTCATGTAAGGAAAAATTTTCCTTATCATAAAAATTGCTTAAAATGCAAAAATTTTTACAACAGATCGGGAATTGAACCTTTGTCCAAAAATCAAAGTCTATCTTCTTGCCATTGCACTATCATTTTTCACGTTTTAGCTTTTTTTAAATTTTGTTACACAGTGCTTTAACTCCATCAATTTGACAACACCAAATAGGTTATTATTATGGCTTAAACCATCGTCGCTCTCTATAGTATTTGCTCTTCGACTTACAGCTTACACTACCAGTCTATCTTTTCGATTTTCGCTAGCTTTTAAGCCATTTTACAAGGTAGCTTACACAAATGAGCAAAGGGCCTTCCAATTCTTGATCTAGATAAAAATGATTTGTGAAATTTTGAATTTTAAATTTTATTGATTTTTTTCAAAATTATACTTTTTTCAAAATTTTAAAAACATGTGCATATATGTTTTTAATGCGTATATTTTTCGACCTACAGAAAATAAGCACTTAAGAAAAATTTCAACATTTTTCTTTTTTTCTGTAGAATTTTCATTTTTTTCTAAGAAATTCCATGTTTGGATCACATTTCCCCGATACCGCCTCCTATGGGCTTGGTGTAGTTTTATCAGGGAATCTATTGAGCGCATTCCCTACCTTGACATTGCTTCTCTGATCCTGATTCAAGGAAGGGGATGAAGCAAGAATGAAATAAAATTTGAATTTTCGCCTGAAAATCGTCTGTCTAGGAGGATCTCTAGTAAGGTTGCTGAATTTTTTCAAATTAAAAAAATTTTTCTTTTGTCCATGGAAACATTTTTGCATTTTTAGCCTTTTATTTTTTTATGTGACTTAAAATTCTTAGTGGAAAATTTTTTCTACTACTTTTTATTGAATTTTTGTTGACATAGGACATCAAAGTGATTCATTCATTTTATTGCTTTGTTCGAACTTTTTGGGTGGTCTATAAGATCAACATTTATTGGGTGGTCCATATGGACAATTTTTTTATTTTCTGAAAAAAGTTTAAGACTTCTTAAAATTGAAAATTTTGGGAAATTTCATTTTACTCAAAACAGATATGTCATTTCTTAATGTTACTTAACTTTTTCGAATTTTTTCTCTTGTTGCCCTCAGATAACACCTTCCAAAACTCCATGTACTAAAAAATAATAAACGTTAAAAATTCAAAAAGATGTAAGACCTTTCAAAAACATGTAGCATCTTTTGTTATCATAACTCAAAAGATACTAAAAATATGATCTTTCAAGTTATGATAGAACTATCATAATTTTTAACTGAAAAATAAGCACTTATAAATTATGATAATTTTATCATAATTTGATATCGACGATTTTTAGTATCTTTTGCGTTATGATATTAAAACATGTTACATGTTTTTGAAAACGTGCAACAACTTTTCATACAGGATGACTCAAAAAAGCATATTTGTGATTTTTTCAAGTTTTTTAATTTTCACAAAATTTATAACTAGCCAAAAACTCAATTTCACATCTTTTCACTCCTCGTTTTTCGTGNCTCAAAAAAGCATATTTGTGATTTTTTCAAGTTTTTTAATTTTCACAAAATTTATAACTAGCCAAAAACTCAATTTCACATCTTTTCACTCCTCGTTTTTCGTGCATCAATTTTTTTACGCTTTATTCCATTGTCTCACCAATGAATTAATGACATTTTCCCATTTGAACACTTGTTTTCGCTTGAAACAATTATACATTGCTCCATAAAAAATCTCGATTTTACGTTTTTCACACACATGCGGAAGTGCGCCGCCCTTCGAATCAATCGTCCGACTAACAAGTGTCTACTGTCGCTGATCTCACCGGACAGGTCGATATTTGCAAAGAGAAGAAGAAGAAGTCATATACGTTTCAAATTCCCGCGAGTTGAACATCAAAAAAGAGACGCCATCGCTTCAATAACGCGTTGCGACTGGCGCAGCGGTCGTATGATTTAGTCGAAAGGCTCGCGTCCGTTCGGGTGACGAAGCGATTTTGCGGGTGAAAATTTATGATTTTTTTCGGATGTTTTAGTTCAGTGAACTTTGATCCCATGATAAATTTTAGGCTTTATAGAATTTTGAATACATTTTCGTTTTTTATAGTTTTTACGAGTTTGAACAAATGGTTTTAATTTTTCTTATGTAGGCGTTTTTACGAACGTCTTATTCTATTCTGAGTAAACTATGCGTGAATCATAAGTTTATTTAAAAAATAGTCATACAAGGACACCTTTAGTCATTTTTGTTGTAACCGATTATTTGTCTAAAAACTAGACTTTTTATACTTTGGTTAGACAGTGGTGTAGCCACAAGGAAGGAGAGGGCACGTGCCCCCCGTTCTTGAAACATTAAACAATTTTCCTAAGGATCTTCCCTTATATTTTTTCCGATTTTGAAAAATTTTGAAAAAATGACCATTTTTTCAATTTTTTCACTAAAAATGATATTTTTCCCCCCAAAAATGCACATATTTTTGCTTAAAAATTTCACCAAAAAGTGCTCTCTCGTAACTGGGGGTCTGGCTACGCCACTGGGTTAGTATAACTATAAATTAAACCATATTTTGTCAACTATCATTGGCTACCCGTTTGTATTCAAGGGAACGGGGGAGGGTTCGTTTTTTTCGATGATAAGAGGTCAATTGGTCTCCTTATCATCGAAAAATGAAAATTATTCCCTTGGTTCCCTTCCCCATGTTTTTGCATAAAAATTTCATCGCCAAAAATGTCTAAAATTTACCATTTTTAAACATCATTCAAAATTTTAACAAAAAATATTATTTTTTATACTAATTTTTGACAAAATTTTCAATTTTCATGACAGAACCCCATTTTTATAGACATTTGCCTCATGTCCTACATTTCCACCACGAATTGACCGTCTACAGGGTGGCTTTGAAAAACCGTACTTTTGCGAATTTTCAAGCAATTTTTTGCACAAAAAATTTTTTTCAAAATGACCTTATGGGGGGGAGGGTTTCTATACGAGAAATCGTTTGCGCGCATTGAAAATTCGTGTAACGCTTCTCTGACCATGAATCGCAGAAAAAACCGGAAATTTTCGTTTTTTTAGGGGGTCACTCCAGGGTCGAAATTTAAAAAAAAACGACATGTTTAAGGGTAATTTTATGCGAAAAATCGATTGCGCGCATTCCCGAAGCGTGAAAACCTTTGTTTGAGCCTTAAAAATTGAAAAATACGTATTTTTATCCATGTTTTCACATTTATTGACTTTAAACTTAATTTTTTCCGAATTTTTTGTTGATTTTTCAAAGGTTTTGACGCTTCGGGAATGCGCGTAATCGATTTTTCGCATAAAATTACCCCTAAATATGTCATTAAAGTTTTTTTTTGATTTTTTGGGTGATCCTCCTGATTCACAATAACTCCTAAATTCCTTCATGTCTCAATATTTTCTTTTCCTTTTATTGTTCTCTTTCACAAACTGGTTATAGTCAGCATATAGAGCGGGGCTTATAATAAAAACACGGATCATTTTTTATTAATTGATTTGTCGGATATGTATACACAACCCAGCGAGATTCTATATTGCACATTTGTTATTGCATGATTTGGAAATAGACAACGTGTTCGGATTGCCTTTTCAAAAAAACAGTCTCATTTCATAATGTTTAGGTGACGAGCATTGCTGATCGACACTCAAAACTTATGCGTAATTATTGTTTCTAGCAAAAAAACTTGATCTAAACCCATATTTTTGGTATTCAGATTGGAGAAGAAAAAGGAATTTTGAAACAAAAACAACAAATTTTTTGAAGATTTGAATGCATTTTTGGACGTGTTTGTCCATAGTTGATTTTTTCTACCTCGGATATTTTGATACTTTTAAATATGGTGGCTCATCAGGTAAAAAATTTTTTTAATGTTTCTCGCCCAAAGTGGGCTTGGGGCAAAAAAAATAATTTTCCTAAAAAGTGTCTAAAAGTATTTTTTTAGGATACCAAGTTTGAAACCCCTCTACGTTCAACAATGTTCAACCAACCGAATGTAATACTCAAAAAGTTCAGTTTGATTTTAAAAATCCATATTTTTTAGTTTTCCTCAGCCGGTTGGAATATGTCATCTGAGATGATCTCAAACCCCTCAACGGCGCATATAAATGTTCCCATACAAAATAATGCTCAAGCTGGTGGTGGTGCATCATTTTTCGGGCGTTCCCAACAACAACAACCACCCCAACAATTACCTCAACAAACCGGTTACTCTATTGGAATGATGCCTGTTTCTGGTGTGCAACAAGGTAAAGAAAAATTTGGGTTTGGACTTAGGCTTGGGCTTAGGCTTATGGTTATGCTTAAGCTTATACTTAGGCTTGGGCTTAGGCTTACTATCTCAAATTCCAATATTTGTATCAATAAAATAGTTTTAATTTATCCCTTTCAGGCATGAATTCAACAAACCACAATCCAATAAACTTCATGTCAGGTCTCAACCCCTCAACTAGCGCTCAAAACGCTCAAATGATTTCCGGTGGTCGACTGGTAAACGCTGCAAGCAACAAAAATCTAGCTCTTGCTTCTTCATCCGCTGGTATGGGTATACCGTCAACCTCCGCTACTGACAACCTAGTTGTGCTGAACCCCAATGTTCGTGCTAGCCCGAATTCTGACATTACCCTATTCGTTAAACCACATCGAGACCCAACCATGGCTCCACTTTATAAGTTAACTGTGGATTTGATTAAAACTTATAAGGGAATCAATGAGGTAAGAGCTAATTTTCGTTGTGGTATACAAATCATTTTTAGACATATTATAATAGGAAAGCAAAAAGGAGACATGATCAAGATGTGACNGAGGTAAGAGCTAATTTTCGTTGTGGTATACAAATCATTTTTAGACATATTATAATAGGAAAGCAAAAAGGAGACATGATCAAGATGTGACGGCGCAGGCTACGGTGACGTTGGGTGGTCCAAATATTGTCCCTATAGGACAGGCTCCGACGGCTGCAACTTTGGGGTTGGCGAAACTAACGGGTCAACTTTCGAATCAGCAAGCTGGGATGTTGCCATTGCAGCAGCAGCCGGGGGTTTCGTCGATCAATGTTGGAGCTAATAATGTAAGATATTGGTTATAAGGATATCCGACCCTTACATCAAAAATGTGTGTAATCCTTAGGCTTATGTTGCGGTTTAGGCTTAGACTAAAAAATAGACCTAGGTATAGGCCTAGACTTAGATATTTTTACAAAGTCATAAAATTTAAGTGTAAGAGGATTTTTGAGCTTCAAGATACTCCTAGCACTTCATCAACTCCCATTTTTTATTCCTCATATTTTAGGACCTCATCCAGCTCCGCCAAAAACCCTCCTTTTCCGGCAACAAACACAAGAGCCCGGCTCGAACTAGACAGCCCAAAGAAGCCCCCGTGGCAGTTACTCAACTTATCCCCACCGCACCTCCTGCCCCACCACAAGAAGCTATTGTTGCTCAAAATAATGTCTACGACGATGAAAACCATGACTACATCATACGGATTGGTGAAGTGTTCAACTATAGATACAGAATTGAGTCGAGCATTGGCAAGGGTTCGTTCGGCCAAGTGGCAAGGGCTTATGACATGGTTGATGAAGAACTTGTGGCAATCAAGATCATCAAAAATAAGAAGGCGTTCCATGACCAGGCACAGATTGAAATTAGGCTGTTGGAATTGATGAATAACCATAATTCCGAGGGGAAATATTATGTTGGTAAGGATTTTGTGGAAATTCTAAAAATAGTATGAGACAAAAAGTGGAAATGGGCTTAGCCCTGGCCTGACACGCTAGAACTAGGCTACGTCAGGCCCACGAGCAAGGCCCAATTTCGCTCTCTGCCAAAAAGCTAAAAAAAAATTTAAATTCATAAAATGGTCATAAACGTAATTTTTTTCAGTAAAACTTAAGTCCCATTTCACTTGGAACAACCACTTGTGCCTAGTCTTTGAACTTCTTTCATACAACTTGTACGACCTCCTTCGAAACACCAACTTCCGAGGCGTCTCGCTAAATCTCACAAGAAAATTCGGGCAACAGGTAATTTTTTATCAAAATTTTGTTTAAACATAAAACTCTTTATAGTTGGCCAGCACCCTACATTTCCTCTCTCAACCAGATTTGAATATAATCCACTGTGATTTGAAGCCAGAGAATGTCCTTCTATGCAATCCAAAGAGGTCGACGATCAAGATTATTGATTTTGGCTCGTCGTGTCAATATGGAAATCGAATTTACCAGTATATCCAGTCGAGATTTTACCGCTCTCCGGAGATTTTGTTGGGAATTTCGTACGATACGCAAATTGATATGTGGTCTTTGGGTAAGGAGAATAGTCATTCTAATATCTCATCCTAGTCACGGGAAAGAGGAATAAGACTTCTTGAAAGGAAATTCTCAAAAGGAAAAACCCCACCAACCCCCCCCCATCAATATCAACTCGACACTCTCATCTCGCCTCCCCAATCTGGTTTAGTTGCGTGATCATACCATCCCCTACCCCGTATTTTTAAAAAATCAGCATTTTTTTAACTTCAGTCCTCAATTTTAGGTTGCATACTTGTCGAAATGCATACGGGTGAACCTCTCTTCCCCGGCCACTCAGAATACGATCAAATGATGAAAATAGTGGAAGTCCTTGGTGTCCCTCCCAAGCATATGCTGGACTCGGCGCCAAAAACTCGAAAATTCTTTGAAAAGGATGAAAGTAAGTCATCCCCCTCCCCTCTTCTATATAATCTTGTTTTTTCAGACGGTGAATATCGTTGCCGCAAGACCCGTGACATGAAAGTTTACAAAGCCCCGGGCACTCGTCGCCTCTCTGACATCGTTGGAGTCCATATTGGTGGTCCACATGGACGTCGCTTCGGTGAAGCTGGACATACAGTTGAAGAGTATCAAAAGTTCAAAGACTTGATTCAACAAATGCTCGAATACGATCCTCAAGTCAGGATCACTCCATATTACGGGGTGCGTCATCCATTTTTGAGAAAGACTACCGAAGAAAGAACACATTCTCAAGCTTCTCAACCAGGCACGTCTGGAAATCAGGGATCGAATGTTGCACAGCAACAGAATTATGTAAGTAAAATATATGTTTTTACAAAAATTGAATCATAGAATAAAAAAATTAAAAATTTCGAAATATTTGACAAATCCTAGCTAGATACAATGAGGAAAAGTATGGTAACCCCCTAGGAAACCCTTAAAAAGTTGCTCAATCTCCTCCGCGGAAACCTCTGTGTACTTTATACTAGGGTTTTTCCCAGCGGGGAATCGATTACCGCAGTTTTTGAGCGATTTAGAAATTTCCCTGACCCCCTATGACCAAACATACCATCTGTTGCCAGTGCCAGTACACCATCTCGCTAAACTCACCTATTTTCGCTTCAATACACACATCTCTTCCCTGGATTAGGATCAGGAAAACGTTTCAAGATTCGAAAATGAGCGCAATCGATTCTTCGCATAGAAAACCCCCTATATGTTATTTTGGTGAAAAATAAAAAACTTGAAAAATCGCAAAATTGCCAATTTTTTTAAGCACCCTGTAAATTCATCAATTTTAGGCTCAAGTATCTCACACCTATGAAATCCGTCCCGAAGACCATCCCAATCAACAAATGGACACGAGTGAATCTGTGCTCATCCACCCATCTACCTCCGCTAATCAAATGGAAGCAACAGCCGAATTCCCGCCACCCACATCCGCATCTCTACCACCCACCACCAATGCAATGCACCATGATCATCTCATCCAGACAGTCAATTCTTTTACATAAGCTCAATGCAAACACCTACCAATGTCTTTCTATGCCAAATCTATTTATATGCCACGTTGTCACCGACTTGATTCGAAGCATGCTAATCTTTCTATATATTTGCTTCAATTTCTGGAAATACCTCATATAATCTGGTCGACTTTGCGTGTGCAAGGATTGTGAGCAATCGCCAAATTTGGTGGAAAAAAAGAGTAGGCAAAATTGCTCAAGAAGAGGTCAGCGGTCTGCGCCAAATCCAAACTCTTTGGTTTCAACAATCGGGTGAACTATATTATAACTATTGTTTATACAAGTTGTAATATATGTCTTATATAATATCATGTCATTTTTTTAAAATTTTTATGTGTATGATGGAAATTTTTCGAAGTGCCTTCGATTTTCTCTTTCACCGGTCTTATGGAATCTTTCAATTTTATGAAAAATTTAAAAAATGTTTATTGTGTTGAAATTGCAAGAATTTTAGATCCAGCGAGACGTGTAAGGTTATTTTGGTGAAAATTAAAAAACTTTAAAAAACTTGAAAATTTTTTTTGGAAATGACCCCTCTAAGGGTGTGCCCCCTATTGTGTAGTAACTTCAAAAGTTGTTACACGTTTTCAAAAACATGTAGCATGTTTTAATATCATAACGCAAAAGATGCTAAAAATCGTTGATATCAAATTATGATAAAATTATCATAATTTATAAGTGCTGTATTTTTGCAATAAAAGATTATGATAGTTCTACCATAACTTGAAAGATCATATTTTTAGTATCTTTTGAGTTATGATAACAAAAGATGCTACATGTTTTTGAAAGGTCTTACATATTTTTTAAAATTTTAACGTTTATTATTTTTTAGTAAATGGAGTTTTCGAAATGTTTTCAAATTTTTTTAAATTAAAAAATATATACAGGGTGTCCCAAAAAAATTTTCAGACTTCAGAGAAAGGCTTTTGGTGAAGTAGCAAGCATCTCAATTTGCAAACAAATGGTCGAGGGTCCGATCCCCCGGATCGATTTTTTTTACTCCTATAATTGGTCGTAGCATTGTTTTTTTCTTTTTTCCTTTAAGCATTATAAACTGAGCTATAGGGTTGCAGGATCAAAACCTAGGCATGTGGCTCAATGGCTAGTGTTTCAATGGGAAAAATGATAAGCAAAAAATTCTACAACCAAATCTATTGAGAGCTTCCTCCAACAACTTTTTTAATTGGTCAAATAAAAATTTTGCCTTGGTGGAATCTAATCTTCGACCATATTAGTACAAAATGAGATGCTTACCACTTCACCATGGCGAATGATTTTTTCTTTGTCATTAAATTAGACCACACAGCCTTTTTCTCTGCTAATGATTATATGGCGCCAAAAAATTTTCGAAGCGCCATATGACCAAGACAGGAGAAGAGCTTTCAAGTCAGCCAAGATCCTGAAAAAGCCCCTTTCAAAAAATTGAAAGCTCGTATCTGAAGGAGTAAAAAACGATTACCGAACTTTCGATATTTTTCTTGCAATTTCTTCTTTAATCAATATATGTAAAAATTTCGCAATTTTAAAAAAATTGCTATCTTGTTTTAACATTTATGTATGTATGTAAATAAATTTCAAATAAATTTTAAAAAGCTCAAATAAAAAATTCATTATAGTCCGTTTCCATCCAGTATAAAAGTTGCATGCGATGGCCAAGTGGTCCAAACGCGCGTATCCTCTGGATTGTCTTCGAGGTCTCTGGTGCGAGTACACCTGGCGGTAATTTGTTTTTGTACGGAAGACTCTAACTTATGAATCACGGGATTTGTCTGCCATTAACACGTAAGCGCTAGGAATAGCTGACTCTTGGATTAATGTACAATTGTGTGTCAGGGAAGCATTTTCAAGCTTCGAGAATGCGCGCAATCGATTTTCCGCATAAAATTATCTCTAGAAAAGTAATTTTTGCAAAAATTCTAAAAAAAATTTTTTCGAAGATAATGCTACAAAGTTTCCCCCTTTAAAGTTTTTTTGAAAAAATAATGTTATCATCTTGTTTCTCGTGTAAAAATAACCATATGCAAATTTTTTTTATCGGTTTAGAGATTGTAAAAATAAATCGTAGCAAGGTGGATTCGAACCTAAGACCTCGATGTCAATCAGATGATGCGCGCGCCTTAGACCACTTTGTTATCGCATCGAAATTTTTTGGCTGAAACGGACTATATTTTGCACAAAAACAACTCGTGTTATTTATTTCTTATCGATTTGATGGCAAGAGAGAGAGAAGAAAAAAACAAAACAAACTCGAAGTCAAGAGAACAGCTTAAAAATAGCACTGCGATTTTCTGTTGTTTTTGCAAAACTTCCTTTTCGAAAGGCCCAGATGTGTTTATGTAAACAACTTTCTATCTAGTAGTTTCTGCGGCCGCCTGCAAAAGATGGCCTGTTTTTATTTATAAGTCGATAGTGGACTCACGTGGGCTCAGTGCTGCCTTACTTTTAGATTATTTTTGCAATTTTTTAAACTCAATCTTTTCTAAACGTTTTGGAAAAATCGTTGATAACGCGATTTTCTTTGGAAATTGTGGACGGCGTTTCATGTGTTTCCTATTCTCCTGAAGACCTTTTATCCAAAACTAAAAATTTAGAACCACACAAAAATGTCTCTCTGGCGATTTACTCCCCGTGCAGTAACACAAGCAACATTGTTGCGTATAAATGCGGTTCGTAGTGTTAGCTTTCTTGATCAGCTTGATCATAAAGCTAACTTAAGCAAGGAAGAGATGCATGGACCTAAACCACACTCGGATTTACATCTCCCCGGAAATCCAAAAGGCTATTTGAAGTATATTCATAACTGGTCTGGTCAGAATATGTACAGTCGTCATGATAATTTTTTCGGGTAGATTTATGCTTATAACAAGGATGGAAAGTAGATGTGTGCAGGGCCGGGACTAAACCTGGCCGTTATCAATTTTTTCGGATTTTTAGAACCCTTTCCCCCACGTGATCAAAAATGCACTAGCGTTATTAATTTTTTGTAGAGTAGGCTGATCCCCCCCAACATGATACGTAATATCTGGATGGCTCCTAACCTATGGTGTAGTGGAATGTCTCACTTTATACTCAAATGGTCGAGAGTTCGATCCCGCCCGAGAAAAATTTTTTTAATAAATCTAATACACCAAGAACGAGACGACAATTGTGCTTGTAATTCCCTTCATCGCCCCGTTTTTGTGTCCCGTTCTTGCTCGTTCCGTTATCGTGTATACCCCCTCCCTTTTCTCTGCGCCGCTAGGCGAGAACGATCATTTTGTGTAAAGTAAGACGCTTGCCGCTACACCATGGGTGATGAGTTTTATCGTTTGACGATAAATGTTCTATAATATGTATTTACATATTGTTTAGACTATTAATTGGTAAAACTCTTGAAAAGAGAGAAAGTTATATGTTTGGCTTATGGGGTGCCTTGGCTTTTATCCATGTAATTGGAGCTCTGGTTATTTACTACAGCTTTATGAAAATTGACGTTTGGGTCAATAAAAGTAATTTTTATCCATAAAAATTTTTTTTGAAAATTTTAGGTTCAAAAGATGCACCTTGGACATGGGAAAGATCACATGACAACTACTATAAATATCACACAATAGCGTAAGTCTGAATCATGTCCTTTTTATAAAACGCCAACGTCTCATCCGGATGAAGGTGGTAGTGGGTATAGATGAGTTAGAGGGGATGAGAACAGCAGGAGCAACGATGACAAGATTTTTGGTACCCACTGAAATCTTATCAGCCATTGGAGGGGGGACTATCCCTCCCCAATTCGTCGTATTGGAAAAAATTTAAAGAAAAAATAGGGACCCAATTCGTATTTGTAGCAGGAAAACGCTTAAAAATACGATTAGTATTTTGGGTCCAATCCCCTCTTCCCTTGACAGGTATGGGGGGATAATTTATTTCAATTTGATAACATAATACAAGATGTTTCCCTCTCAAAAATATTACAAAAATTTTTTTTCTTTTAGCTATGACCCGCATCATAGAACTCATCAACATTTACCAGAGCTAGAAATTCTCGAGGACCAAATGGCAGAAGCTGCAAGGAAACGTGGTACACGTCACTAAAATAAATTTTCTTCAAAAATGTACATATTGTTTTTATTTATTTAACTAGTAGTTTTTTATCCACAAATTTACCTGTGGAAATTGTAGATACACTTTGTATATAAATAAGATTTCCTAGAATAAATTTTTCCGATTTCTTTATAGCATACAGCAATTTATTGCACAAATGAACACCAGTCCATTTTTTTGAAGCAATTTTTTTTGTTCTTTTTGAACGATGTGAAAATGTGGTGGCTATCTCTGTTCGATGCTTTGTAAATCGTTAGACAAAAAGTTCAGTTGGTTTGAAAACTATGATGACTAATTTACTTGTATATATTTTTGCTTATTTATACCTAAGTTAATAATAGTTATGGAAAGAAAACAAAGTAAGTTTGATTAAAAAGTAAATTTTAGGAGGGGTGTAAATTTGGCATACACAATAAGGGGATGGAACGATCGTTCAAACAACACAAAAACGGGATGAATAATAACGGGATGACAAGAACGGGAGACAAAAACGGGACGATTTAAGATCTCGGCTCCTGCCGGTACGACATTTGCGGTCGCGATCTCGACATTTGCGATCCGACATTTGCGGTCCCGACATTTGCAGCCCGACGTTTGCGGCCCGACATCTGCAGCCCGACATTTGCGGCCTAAAAATGGGTTTTTTAAAATTTATTTAAACAAATAATAAAAAAACTCATTTTTGAGCTGCAAATGTCGGAGCCACAAATGTTGGGGCCGCAAATGTCAGGGCCGCAAATGTTGAGCCGCAAATGTTGAGTCGCAAATGTCGAGCTGCAAATGTCGGGCCTCAAATGTCGGGCCACAAATGTCGGGGCCGTAAATGCGCGGCCGCAAATATCGTTCCGCCGCTAAAAAATATTTTAGTATTATTGCATTCCATTGTCATAGGAATATTTGGCTTCGTAATATTTGCTTTTACCATAATTTTAAGCATTGGAACATATAATTATGCTATAATTTCTAAGGAACTGAATGAAACAAGGCAGAATTTGGCCGATTGTGATACTTATTACCAAAAACTTTATTGTTGTACAAAGCGTCCAAGTGAGTATAGATTAAATAAACTTTTCTTCATTTAATATATGTATTAGAAAAAGTCATTATCGAATCCAAGAGCCGCAATTCTGTCACATTACCACTCGGTCATAGAATTCTGTCGCTCCTGTATATAATATGGTACTAGTTTTACTCGTCTCGTTGAGCTGAGTATAACGGTATTACTCGTTTTTAAAATTTCGAGTTTGTTCCAATTTTTGCTTCAAAAAACGCCGTGAGCGTAACATTTTACACTCAAATGTTCGAGAGTTCGATCCAGTAGGGCGAAAATTTTATTTGGTCTATTAAAAAGTTGTTAAAGAAAATCCCTTATCAATTTTTGTCGCGTGCTACTGAAAACATTTTCAATTTTTCCCTGCCATGTCATAGATGATGAATTTTTGACTCTTGGCAGAAAACGTGGCACTAGGTCATTCTTTACCCTTACCGTTACGAACGATCCTTACCAGTCATCCATTACCGGTAATTCCTTAGCCGGTCATTCTAAATTTTTTTAACAAAAAGTGATGTTCTAAAAAGTTGTTTGTCGTGATCTCAATAGCAACTTTGTGGAGCATAACTTTTCATGAAAATATTTCTATGATAGAGAGACTGACTACAGACCGGTAAGGATCAACCATAGGGGTAAGGGATGACCTAGTGCCGAAAATGCCTATATGTGAATAGAGGGTCAAAAACTTTTTAACTTAGAGTCAGATAGAGATGTGTTAGAACTAGCTGCATCTTGAAACAAATTATTTTTAGAGCCAAATATTTACAACAAATGGACCGAGGATGCTATTAAAGCACAAATAACTGTGACCACGGAATGGCAAATCTCCGTTGCCCAATATTTATCAGATGCTTTGAGGATTTTTACCAATAATGATGGCACTTTTCGTGATTCTTATTCGGCTTGTGAATACTTGACTATAAAAATCAAACGGAAATTTGGGGGCGGATGGATATGCAATTTTGGAAAATTCAAGATTTATGAAAGTGAAGATTTTTTTCCATCATTCTCTCAAGTGCCAATGATCAGCGATTTTGTATATTTTTCTTTAGACAATGAAGAAAGTATTATGATTATTCGGATTGTATAGAATTTTTTATGATCTACAGGGTGGCCCAAAAATTGACATTTTTGCGATTTTTAAAAAAAATTTCAAGTATTTTAAATTATCACAAAGATAGCCCTATATGGGGTTTTTCTATGTGAGAAATCGATTGCGCGTATTGTCGAACCTTGAAAACGCTTCCCTGATCTTGATTAAGGGAAGAGATGTGTGTATTGAAACGAAATAGGCTAATACAGGATCGGAGAAGGCTTAGACTTGAATGAAACGAAACGAAAGGTTTGAAACGATACAACGATACGAATGAAACGATTTGCCTGAAACTAATTTACAAGAATTAAAACAATTCGGGTTTGAATTTGCATGAATATTGACACGAAAACCCTGAATTTGGTTTTGTTCCATTATGTCGTTTCATTCGTATCGTTTTATTCGATCGTTTCATCCTCTTCGTTCCCTTAGAGCCTATGCCAAAATTTTTACATTTTTGGATTGGAGGAGGGGTCAACTGACCTCTTGACCCCCTTGCTAATCGACTGATTTTTAAATTTACGTTTTTGTTTCTTCTGAATATACACCAGTGTATGACATCGAAAAATTCTTCATAAGATCTTCCCATTCTTGACGAATTTCCAACTCAGATTTTTTCCAATCGATCTTTTTTACTAAAAAATCTTATATTTTGTTAATCAAGGTTTATGCCCAGAGGTGCCAAGTCTGCTGATTTTTTAGTATCAAATCTGATTTTTGCTGATTTTAAACAAATGTTCCTGGCATCCCTGTTTATACCTTTGAAGTTCTTCGTAACTTCCAATTCTTTGGGGATAGAAACATCTTCACTCATGAAAACCCACGACCCTTTGCATGTCTCCTCAAGGAACTTCTCATCTGGCTGCCCAACTTGGATCATTTCAGTGTCTTCCAGACTACTTTTCGACTTGGACCATAATTCATCCCAAGTTACATGACGAACATCATAGCTCAATTCATTCCAATCCCAAGGTGGGTTTTCAGCAAACTCTTTGGATTTATTATCTTCTATCACTGACTCACCATGATCAGGTGGCTCTTTTTTAAAATAGCCATATTTTCTGTCATTTTCGAACTGGCCTTTTTTATAGTCGAACTTTTTTTCGTCGTAAGTTACATTGGCTAGATCGAGGCTCGAATCATCAACTCCATCGACATAAGCATAGTCATAAAAATGGGGCATGTTTGGATCAATCATCGGCTGGAAATAGTCATCTTTATGGTATAGCATTATAGAAGGTCGTTCATCATGTTCTTGGTCATATTTTTCAAGCCATTCGCCTGGCTTCAGAGGCAGATAATGGTCCCACTTCTGTAAATATTTAATGGACTCCTCCACTTATTTAAAGGACTCCTCCACCGGGGAGTTGATTCCATGTGAAAGAGCAGTTTTTGCTTTTGGACCACTACTTGAAAATCTAACCGTAAAAAGTTATGAGCAAAACAAAAAAGTTTAAACGCGTTTGAACATTAAAACGAAGGGATTGAATTGAACAAATTTCAATTTTTGCTTATAAAGTTTAAAAATTTAATGGTTAAATTAAAAAAGAAAAGTGGCATTTGTCATAGCTCAATAAGACGAATAAAATGATACCAAAATTATCGAATTTGAAAATAGTTTTGGGTTATTGAAACGAAAACCCTGATTCATGTTTTTCGTTTCAATAACCCAAAGCTATTTTCAAATTCGATAATTTTGGTGTCATTTGATTCGTCTTATTGAACTATGAAAAGTGCCACTTTTCTTTTTTAATTCAACATTGAAATTTTTAAACTTTATAAGCAAAAACTGAGACTTTTTTAAATTCAGTCCATTCGTTTCAATGTTCAAACTCGTTTGAACTTTTTGTTTTGCTCATAACTTTTTACGGTTAGATTTTCAAGTAGTGGTCCAAAAGCAAAAAATGCTCAGAATTTTATGCTCTCTCACATGGAATCAATTCTCCACAAGTGGAGGGGTCCAGTCCAGTGTGGAAAAAGTTGCCATGTTTTGTTGATATTCGGAAAGTTCATGAAAAATGGAACATTTTTTGTTTTTACGGCATATTCTGAATCGTTGTAGTTTTCGAGATAATTGTGTTTGAAATTTTGAATTTGTGTACATGTTTTCGTTGTAATGTAATACACAAACTGTTTTGAATTTTTGCATTGATTTTTTTGAAGTTTTTTGGGGCACACTGTAAATGGAATAGGTGAAAACATATTTTCGAACTATGCAAATTTTTTACTAAGACTTACCTCATTTTCAGCTTCATATACTAAAATATGCATACCAAATAAATGTGCTGCTGCATGAAGCTCAACATTTGTTATCCAAACATTATTATTTAGCATTTGGCTATCAGCAATATATCCCGTTTTGTTTGAATATTGTTTGTTCTATTTTTTGTATATTTTTTACACATATAAAAGTTAAAGGGGGTATAAATTATGGACTATTTCGCGAAAAAAAAATTTTTCTAAAATGATCATTTTTAGGGGTAATTTTATGCGGGAAATCGATTGCGCGCACTCCCAAAATGTGAAAATGCTTCCTTGACCCTGATTCAGGGAAGAAATCGGTGTATTGAAGCGTAAATCCGAAAATTTTTGATTTTCGCTTCAATACACCCATTCCCTGAATTAGGGTCAAGGAAGCGTTTTCACATTTTGGGAGTGCGCGCAATCGATTTCCCGCATAAAGTTACCCCTAAAAATGATCATTTTAGAAAAAAAATTTTTTCGCGAAATAGTCCATAATTTATACCCCCTTTAAAGGGCCAGTCGACTCACAAAAAAACTCTATGTAAAAATTATATATTCGGAAAATTCATGAAAAATGGACCATTTTTTGTTTTTATGGCATGTTCTGAATCGTTACCGTTATCGAGATAATTGCGTTTGAAATTGTTCATGTTTTCGTTGTAATACACAAACTTTTTTGAATTTTTAAATCGATTTTTTTAAATTTTCATAAAATGAGCATTGTAGCAATTTTTTTTTACAACTCAATGAGACGAACGAAATGACACCAAAATTATCCAATTTGAAAATGGTTTTGGGTTGTCGAAACGAAATCCTTGATGTTTTCGTTTCAATAATCCGAAACAATTTTCAAATTGGATAATTTTGGTGTCATTTTGTTCGTCTCATTTATAAAAAATTGCTACAATGTTCATTTTATGAAAATTTAAAAAATCGATCAAAAATTGATTTTTCCGCAAAAAATTCAAAAAGTTTGTGTATTACAACGAAAACATGAACAATTTCAAATGCAATTATCTCAAAAAATACAACGATTCAGAACATGCCGTAAAAGCAAAAAATGCTCCATTTTTCATGAATATAATTTTTACATGGAGTTTTTTCCGAGTCGACTGATTCTATTAAAAACTTACAACTAATGTCTTTACAAATGATTCTTCTATCATCAAATGCAAACAAATGGCCTGACGAACAAAAACATGGAATCGTTCGTCGCCCAACAAAGTCCACGACAATGCCCGAAATCCGTTGTTTCCATCGTGACTTATGTCGATATATCTCATCGAGTTTAAATCCAAATCAAAGGTCTTTTTCGAAAACAAATGCTCTGGTTCTTCTTGCGGTACAAAAGCCTTGATTCTCACACCATGACTAAACATCTTTTCGCAAGCTTGGAATTTCCATAGCAGAGTTGGAAATTTTATATACTTTTTTGGTGTAGAAATAACATTGACATGAATAATCTCGGCATCTTCGTCTGATACAGATTGGCAATCAATATCAATGAGTTCAAAGCTAAAATCTTTTAACACGGAAATATTTCTTCAAAATTCCGGGATATTCTATTATTTTGAGTTATGCTGAACAACTTACAAAAAAATTTTCTTGAACAAAAGTTATTTATAAAAAGAAAAAAGTTGTGATAAATTATAGGCAAAATTAAACAATCCGAATTTTAACGTGAACTTGGCTCAGTGGTAGTGCTCTCGGATTCGAGTCTAATGGTCTCGGGTTCAAATCCCACCTGAGTCGATTTGATTTTGCCTCAAATTCCATGACCAGACAACTTTTTTTCAAAATTTTTTTTGAAATTTGTTCAGCATAACTCAAAATAATAGAATATCCCGGAATTTTGAAGAAGTATTCCCGTGTTAAATTGGCGATATTTTGAAGATACAAGATACGCTTTAAAGTTCGTTCACAACTTTTCTTTGAATGTCGACAAATTCGTTGTAAAGCGCTTTGAATTGAGCTGTATATTGACACGAAAACCCTGAATTTTACATTTTTTAAATACACTTAATTATTGGGCGTATTTAAAAAAACAAAGAGGGCATTCTTTATAGCTTGATGAGACGAACAAAACGACACCAAAATTATCCAATTTGAAAAGTGTTTTGGGTTATTGAAACGAAAACACCGATTCAGGGTTTTCGTTTCAATAACCCAAAATACTTTTCAAATTGGATAAATTTGGTGTTGTTTTGTTCGTCTCGTCGAGCTATAAAGAATGTCGTCTTTGTTTTTATAAATACACCAAATAATTAAGCGTATTTTAAAAAAATTTTAAATTCAGGGCTTTCGCGTCAATATTCAGACAAATTCAAACCCGTTTCTAGTGTCCGGAAATCGTTGTGAAATGCGTTTCACGACTGCTAGCGCGCACCCTTATGCAATATAACATAATTTACTCTCTTAAGTCAACATCACCACGATAATCCTTTATTTTTTCTCCATATTCTCCATATTTTTCGTTCAAAATTGATTTTCGTTCTTCTAATTTCTTAATCATTTCAGTTAGCTCCTCTTTACGCTTCTCTAGGGCTTTTAATTCTTCTAATTCCAATGTTAAATCGATGTCTTCAAGATGAAGATCTTCATAATCAACATCCGGCTCTTCTAAAACCAAGTCGTCTTCAACAATAGGTAATTGACCAATCGATTGAAGATACTCGTTTACAGCTTTAAAGAAAAGATACCAGTCCACTGAGCTCATCTGGCCTTCTTTTTTTATAAGCATCTTGTCGTTTTTTGGTACGGGTGTATTGATTACGTCTAACATGACTAAAAACTATTTTTTTAGCCAAAATTTTTCATTTCATACCTAATGAGTTGGGATGATCAGGTTGAATATAAGAAGTAAAGTCTTTCTCAGTTTTTTCGGCTACTTTATACAAAATTTCTATTGTCTTACAGACCTCGATTAGAGTATCACCAAGCGATTCTTTCCAATAGTCCAATCCAAACTAAAATTTTCAAAGTTTTATATACGTAGTCATTTTTTACTTTCGTAAATGTCGTAATTTCATCGAGATTGGAAGCAATTTCAGTGCTCGATTCAATTGTGCCATTCAAATGACGGCTCCAGGTTTTAGCATATGAATTTAAAAGATGAAAAGAATGACCCGGAGAAAGCATATCCTAAAACAAGGTTTATATAAGTCAAATATACAAGGTGACAATTAAAGGGCCAGTCTACATTTGGGGAGTTGACGCCATGTGATAGAGCACAAAATTTCGAGCATTTTTTGCTTTTACGGCACCACTTGAAAATCTAACGGTAAAAAGTTATGAGCGAAACAAAAAAATTTTCAAACGCGTTNTTTGGGGGGGGGGGGGAAATACATAGAATAAAGTTGTTATAGCTCGCCGAGATGAATAAAATGACACCAAAGTTATTGAAATTTGAAAATTTGTTGGGTTATTGAAACGAAAGCCCTGATTCATGGTTTTCGTTTCAATAACCCAAAGCTATTTTCAAATTCGATAATTTTGGTGTCATTTTATTCGTCTCGGCTTTTATAGAAACTTTATTCTATGTATTTTTCCCTCCAAACTATCAAGCTTTTGAATTTTATGATTTATTAATTTGTTTCAATAAACAAACTTAGTTTTGCCCGGGTACAAGCTCTTCGTTTCAATGTTTAAACACGTTTGAAAGTTTCGCGCATAACTTTTTTTCGAAATTTTTGACTGCAATCGATGTCTCTCGGTTTCGGAATTAAAATAAAACCAAAATGATCGAAAATGGTTTTACAGGGTGTATAAAAAAACCGGAATTTGCGTGATTTTTTCATGTTTTTTCGACCAGAAAATTTTTTTCAAAAGTGACCTATTATGGCTAATTTTATGCGGGGAATCGATTGCGCGCATTTCCGAAGCTTGAAAACGCTTCCCTGACCCTGAATCAGGAAATCGGGGTGTGTATATTGAAGCGAAAAACGAACATTTTTAGATTTTCTGCCTGAAAATGACTTTCTAGGGCTAATTTTATGCGGGAATCGACATTCCCGAAGCTTGAAAACGTTTCCCTGATCTTGAATCAAATAAAAATTGATGTATTATAGCAAAAATTGGTCATTCTTTAATACACACGCCTTGAATCAGGATCAGGGAAGCGTTTTCAAGCTTATGGAATGCGCGCAACCGATTCCCGCATAAATTTACCCCCAGAAAGTCATTTTCAGGCAGAAAATCTAAAAATTTTCGATTTTCAAACACACTTTGATTCAAGGTCAGGGAAGCGTTGGTAGTAAATGCTTTTTACGTCAAAATATCTCATAGGGGTTTTCCTTTGCGAGAAATTGATAGAGCGCATTGCTGAACCTTGAAAGTGTGGCCTTGGTTCAGGGAAGGTGGGTATTGAAGCGAAAATAGGCTAATTCAGGGAAGGTTTCACAAGTTTCGGCAATGCGCGCAATCGATTTCTAGCAAAGAAAAACCGTATATGGTTATTCTGGTAAAAGTTAAAAAACTTGAAAATTTTTTAAAATCGAAAAATTCCGGTTGTTGGGGCCACCTTGGAAGATTTATACGTGTTAAAAAACTAACTTTTTTAGCCTCTGATAAGAAGAGTTCAAGAAAAGTTCTTAGCTTGACTAAATTATCGGATTTTGCATTGATTGATTTTCTAAAAAGTCAGAGTTATTGCTAATTTGAAAAAGTCTGTATATTGACACGAAAACATGACTTATTCCGATATATCAAAAAGACTATATTACTCAAACTTTTGCTTGATTTCTTGAAGATTTTCGCAATTCTCCAGAGAAAATGCTCTGCATAATTTCGTGAAAAGATCTTCATTTTGATGGAATAAGTTTCCTTCTAAAAATTTGAATTTTTGGCTATAATAGGTACAGTCAAATCTCCGTTTTAGGACACTCGACGGGGGACATAACGACCACGCAGGGATGCCGGCGGGAAAATTTGGTATATAAAGAAATTGACTTGCTATATATACCAAATTTTTCCGCCCGCATCCCTGCGTGGTCGTTGTCATTAAACGAAGGTTTGATTGTATGTCGGATCGTTCGGAAAATAATCGGCTTTTGCAGATTCAATCGTATCGTTATACAAAATGACTCCTCGAGCGAAAAATGCCAATTTTCGATATATTTTTTGGGCGGCAACAACTTATGCTACAACCCAATACCAACCTTTTTCGCAGGCAAAATCAAATTGACCCATGTGGGATTCGAACCCGAGACCCTTAGACTCGAATTTTGGAGCACTACCACTGAGCCAAGTTCACGATAAAAATCGGATTTATAATTTTGCTTTTAATTTAACATGAATTTTTTCATACCATTTGAATTTGAAACGTTGCTAAGAATGGATTGGTCGTTATGCCTAAAATCCATCAAATTTGTTTTTGATGATGATGGAATATTTGGGTCTGGCAAATAATCTTCAGTCTGTCGGTTGAGTAGTGTATTTATTGGTGGTAATTTGCCTTAAACAGTATTAACAATTTTTATGATTATTTTTGATATACACCTTGCATAGAAGGAAATATGGAAATTGCTGTTTGAGCTATGCTCGCAAAAAAGGCATCCACATCGAAATCTTCAATAATTGAACAGTTTTCTTGTTGTGTGTTACAGGGATTGTCGATAGTTTTTGACGTTGACGGGATTGCAGGATTAGTATCTAAATGTTGGGTTGTTCAGAAAGTTCTGAGAGACTTTTTACATGAATTTTGGACCAAAATTCAATTTTTCGGGTCCAAAATTCAAATTTGTTTCCTAAAAACGACCCACATCGGGGTAATTTTATGCGGGGAATCGATCGATTGTGCGCAAAACGCTTACTTGACCCTGATTCAGGGAATGAGTGGGTGTATTGAAGTGAAAATGAACTAAAATTCAAGATTTCTCCGAAAAACTGACTTTCTAGGGGTTTTTCTAGGCGGAGAATCGATTGCGCACATTGAAGATGCATGAAAAAATTTCTCTGGCGATTTTCGTTGTGAAACGTTTTTAGGGAGTATACCCCTCCTAGGAGTAACTTGCAGTGATCAAAATCAAAAAATTTCTTCAGATTCGAGTTCCCCATGTCGAAAAACCCCGGGATACAAAATTTCAGCTAATTTGGGGAACTTTTTGAAAATTTGATTTTTTCCATCTTGGGGTAAAAACTCTAATTTTCACAAAGTTCTGAGTTTTCGGCGAAAAATTGAATTTTAGTTTATTTTCGCTTCAATACACCCACTCTAGTCCCTGAATCAGGATCAATTAAGCGTTTTCACGCTTCGTAAATGCGCGCAATCGATTCCCCGCATAAAATTACCCCTAGAAAATTGGTTTTTCAGCGAAAATCGAATTTTAGTTCATTTTCGTTTCAATACACTCACTCCATTCCCTGAATCAGGGTCAATTAAGCGTTTTCATGCTTCGTGAATGCGCGCAACCGATTTCCCGCATAAAATTTTTACAGGTCGTTTTTAGAAAACAAATTTTCGGGTCCACAATTCATGTAAAAAGTCTGAGAACTTTCTCAACAACCCAATAATATCTGAAAATACTAAAAAAATTATTTAAAAATATCTACCTAAAGCTATAGAAATATCGGGTTCAACGGTCGATTCTTCGCAATCTTCTATTACCGTTTTTCTTTTAGACTTCTTTTTATTATCCATAAGTTCTTTACGATTTCGAGGCACACATGAATGTTTTAATTGAAGGCTAGATGGATCTTTATCCCACGTTTTATCAAGTGCTATGAGTTTTGGTACTGTTATAGAGCGATCTTTTGCTTGCAACGCTCGACAAGCAGTACATCCATATGTCCGCCTAGTTCTTCCATCGGCTAGTGTTTTAGCTCCTCCACTTAAAGACCAAGTATAGCAAAGAGTAGGATCAGTTGGATGTGGAGTAATTGGCTGGTCACCTCTCTGTGACGCTATAAACTCGATTTGCATCACTCTAAAAATTTTAGTTAAAATTAGGGACGTACGTTCTAACCTAACAAGGGACATGTACGAAGTGACGAATTTTGCCTATATATTCTGAAAGAGCATATCTGATAATCCTTTAGAAATAACAAAATTACCTGCTATAACTCTAAGCCTAAGGAGATAAAAAAATATATACTACTATATATGTAAAAAATGATCCCTTCAAACAAAAAGCAGGGTGGCTCAGTGGATTGGTTGCATTCCAATGACCGAACGGTTTGGGGTTCGACTCCCCTTACCGTCCAAAAGTTTTTGCCTTTTCTTAAAAATTTTTTATCTCCCCAGAATTAGAGTTATAGCAGCTAATTTTGTTTCTAAAGGATGATCAGGTATGCACTTTCAGAATGTATAGGACTTTTTGAAACAATTCACGCGTCACTTTGTGCATGTCTCTTGTAAGCGCATGAAAACGATGCCTAACCCAAGAAACCCACCTGCCTAAGCCTTAGACCTAAACCTTGAAATTTAAAAATGTTTTGAGTTATTGAAACGAAAACCCTGATTCACGGTTTTCGTTTCAATAACTCAAAATATTTTTCAAATTCTTGTCAAATGTTATCTCTCTATGGATAAAATTTGACGAGAAATCGATTGCGCGCATCGCCGAAGCATGAAAATGCCATCTTCAACCTGTTTTTGAGAAACTATCGATTTCAACACTTTACATGTTTTACTCGTGGAAAATTTTCAATTGATATAAAGTCATTTATATATATAGAAAATTTGAAAAATAATGGAAAAATCAGCATTTTCGTAAAAACAGGTTGAAGGTCGCATTTTCATGCTTCGTCGATGCGCGCAATCGATTTCTCGTCAAATTTTACCCCTAGGGGGGGGGGTCATTTTTCAAAAAAAATTTTCTCGAGAACGGGCCTCGAAATGCACGCTTCCTTTAAAAAAATTGATTGTTAGAAATGATTATCATCGACATTCTTTATCATTTATCACTTGACTAGAATTATTAAACCTTGAAGACATAAATTGCCAAATGGATTTCGTCGTAAAAATGAAGCCAAATTAAAAGGGGTATGAGCAAATAATCGGAGAAAATAAAAAGTACCACAAAATCGAGAAAAATAATTTTACAAATGTATCATCGTTGAAGTTTAAAGGACCAGTCGACTCGGGAAAAATGGGGAAAAAATATGAAAAAAGTTATATATTCGGAAAGTTCATGAAAAATGAGCATTTTTTGTTTTTACGGCATGTTCTGAATCGTTGTCGTTGCCGAGATAATCGCGTTTGAAGTTGGCGATGTTGGAAAAATCTATGTATTACAACGAAAACATGAACGCAGTGAAACTTCGTCCCTGAATCAATAAAAGTTGGGTATTGACGCGAAAATTCAAAATTTTTTTGGCAGTTTTCGTAGGTTGATGAAAAACAAAAAAAATTTTAAATTTTCGCGTTAATACATAACTTTTATTGATTCAGGGAGGAATTAAATTATTATTGTATTATTTCATCAGCATCATCGATGGATGGATCACCATCACCACCACCATCAAACAATTATTAAACCCTACAAGATTGACATATTTGGCAATCAGATGTCTCCGAATAATGCACATTAATAATTGAAACTTTAGGATGACTTATTAAATTATGTCATCCTTTTTCTACGATACTGGAAGTATAAAAAGAAGCATTAGCAGCAGTTTTATTATTAGGTCTGCAACAAATAAGTTTCTCTTTCCTTTGGTTGTTTTTGTAGAATATTTCATTTGTTTCATAAAACTGCGAAGCAGTTTTGCTTTTTCACATAAAATGACACCAACTTTATCCAATTTGATAATTGTTTTGGGTTATTGAAACGAAAATCATGAATCAGGGTTTTCGTTTCAATAACCCCAAACAATTATCAAATTGGATAATTTTGGTGTCATTTTATTCGTCTCGGCGAGTTATAAAAAATACTGTATTTATTTTTTTCTAAATGTCCAAGGATTTTGAATTTTATAATAATCTATTAATTCGTTTCAATAAACAATTTGATTTTGTCTGGGCACAAGCTCAATGTTCTCTTTTCGTTTCAATGTTTAAACTCGTTTTAAAATTGTTTTTTCACAATTTTGTTTCGTTCATAACTTTTAATTAGGTCTGGACCAGTCCAGTCAGTTACAATCATATGAAAAATGATATATTCGGAAAGATAATGAAAAATTAAGCATTTTTTGTTTTTACGGTACCATCTGAATCGTTTTCTCCATCGAGATAAATGCATTTGAAAATATGAATTTGTGACATGTTTTCGTTGTAATAATCAAACTTTTTTGAATTTTTTGCTTTAAAATCGTGAAAAAATAGCATGAATCGACAGAGAATTTTATGCTGAACAACTTTGCTAATTGAAGTTTGCGTAAAAAATTATTTTCTCCGATCAAAAATGCAAAATAAGTTTAGATTTTTGTATATTGAAACGAAAACCCTGCATGAATTTAAACTTATTTTGAATTTTGATTGGAGAAAATAATTTTTTACGCAAACTTCAATTAGCAAAGTTGTTCAGCATAAAATTCTCTGTCGATTGATGCTATTTTTTCACGATTTTTCCGCAAAAAATTCAAAAAAGTTTGATTATTACAACGAAAACATGTACACGAATTCATATTTTCAAATGCATTTATCTCGATGGGGAAAACGATTCAGATGGTGCCGTAAAAACAAAAAATGCTCAATTTTTCATGATCTTTCCGAATATATCATTTTTTCATATGATTGTAACTGACTGGACTGGTCCTTTAACCGTTAGATTTTCAGGTAGTGCCGTAAAAGCAAAAAATATTCCAAAAAATACCCAATTTGTGTTATCTAATTCTTGAGTATGATTCTATTTCCTATATTACTAATTCAAATTTCTTTAAATAATATTTTTATTTACTTCTTTTAAACAACAACAGCATGAGTTGAATTACGACGGCAAAATACGATTGTGCATTAGAAATTTGAGTTGCACACATTCGTATTTTGCCGTCGTGATGAAACCGTTTATTTATTCTTATTACATGGGCAAGTTGAATTGGAGGACATGGCATTTATATGGTCGAGATGGTGAGCAGAAAAAATCTCTCTAATTTCTTGGTGAGCTGAAGTTCCATTCGAATTGATCCAACTGAAGATCTGTTTAACAACACATTCGTATTTTGCCGACATCTTTGTCTAAAAACAAAGTAATGTTTTAAAGGGGTGCAGATCGAGGCCCGATCTCGGTCGAAAAAAATTTTTTAAATGACTTTCTAAGGGTAATTTTATGCGGGGAATCGATTGCAACCATTTTCAGAGCGTGAAAATGCTTTTCTGACCCTGATTCAGGCAATTTTAGGGTATTTTTTGTTTACTAAAATACCTTTTTTGCTATTTTTTACTTTTTTTACTAAATACCCTTAAAAAATTGGCTGAATCAGGGTCAGGAAAGCGTTTTCACGCTCTGAAAATGGTTGCAATCGATTCCCCGCATAAAATTACCCCTAGAAATTCATTTTAAAAAATTTTTCCGACCGAGATCGGGCCTCGATCTGAACCCCTTTTAAATGCTATATTTTGTGTACCTTTTCAAGCTTATACACTCGCATATTTTCACGTCGACGTTTGAGTAAAGCATTGTCCTTCGTATGATCATACTTACGTTCCTCCTCTTTGAGAGGGCGACCTCGACGTTTCTTAGTTTCAGTTGGGGCCTGTGGTGTTGTATTGCTAGCTTCAGTTTCAGTCGAGACTGATACTTGATTGAACTTTGTTGTTTCACCGGATTCCCGACTAACAAAGCTTGCCAAAGCATTGACATCTTGTTGAACAACACCTTGCTGCTCAGATTGTTGACCGAATAAATGTGGCTGGGTATGTTCAGGATGACCATATTGAATACGATCATCAGACATATCAGAAAGTGGATCTTCTAAAATTATTTGTAAGGAAATTGATTGTTTCTAAAGCGCCGAAGTTGGGGCGCAATATAACAGATCATGGCAAGTTATGCTCGAAACAATTCTACACATTGTATCAGGGAGCGTTCGGGACACCTAACAAAAGTTAGGAAAGTTCGGGACACCTAACAAAAGTTAGGAAAGTTCGGGACACCTAACAAAAGTTCGGGGATAATCAACAAAAATTCGGGGACACTACCCTTGTCGGATTTTGCGTTTTTTGTATTGAAAACACCGAAAAATGCAAAATCCGACAGTGGTAGTGTTCCCGAACTTTTGGACGTTTATCCCCAAACTTTTGCCCCCCCCCCTGATATCATGTAAAGGGTATTAATTATTGCCTACCATTTGAGACAGCAGTTTCAAAACAACGAATATATTTTTGCCAATGTTCGTCATCCAAATCAAAAGCCCATGGAGATTCGTTTGAAGCTAAAAAGCATAAAAATAATCAACAAAATCTTTTCTTACCATTGCCATTTTGCGCGTTTTGCAAAGACCATACCGGCCTTTCTGCTTGTGAAACATTCTCTCCGGCGTTTATTCTGGGAATAAATCGACCATAATTCGAGTAAGAATCATTGCTATAGGTATATGTCCTTTCGGGCATATAATAAGGATCATAACTACTCCACATTATTTAAAAATTAGGCCTATAAAATTTAAATTTTAAAAAAATATATGGATAACAGGAATACCTCTTTTGTCTTTATAACACTAGAAAGAGAAATTTAAACGGCCAAGTGATATGAAGGACAAACATGTATTTCGTACAAACAAGTATATATTTCGTACGGTCGCGAGTTTTCATACAAGGACTCATCATATAGTCCTTCGATATTTTCCTTGGTCGCGAATTTTTTCGTATGGGTCATCAAATGGTCCTTTCATTTTGTCGAAATTAATTCCAACTCAAAGTGTTTTATACCGTTATTTTTTCTACAGTCTCTGCCCAAAATTGCGGATTGTTTGTTCTCGGGGAGTTTTTTGGCCATGGCGAACACGAATCCGACGGAATTTTTTAATTTGGACCACTGTAAGGTCCCTTTCTAGATGGAGCATCTTCATAAAATCAGGGCATTTTTACCCTATATAAAAATGACTTCAATCTAGCTGATTTTTTGTACTCGGGGTTAATGGAAGTGAATAAAATTTTCTTCTTCAAATAACGCGTTTTCTACCATCAGACGGATTCGAGCTTGACTTTCATGATGCATCTAACAAGGGAACTGTCAGATTGGAAAGACGCAAATTTTTTCAAAACTAGCTAAAACTGTTCCTTATGGCCTAAAATAGCGGGGGAAAATCTAATATTGTGCTATTGAGATCGATTTTGAAGGTATTTTGGACAATCAAAATGAAAAAAATGCCAAAAATAGCGTTTTCATTGAAATTAAGGGCCTCCAAAAACACCTTTATTTGAATTCTTTCGTCGAAATTTCGAAATTTTCCACCGCTTTTGGCTATGGCGAACATTTTCTAATAGTTTTTAGAAAAAGTTGAAAATTTTTGAAAAAATTGATTTTTTGGGGCCCCATGGATCGACGAAAGAAGTCAAATAAAGGTGTTTTTGGAGGCCCTTGATTTCAATGAAAACGCTATTTTTCATTTTGATTGTCCAAAATACCTTCAAAATCGATCTCAGTAGCACAAAATTCGATTTTCCCCCACTATTTTAGGCCATAAGGAACAGTTTTAGCTAGTTTTGAACAAAATTCGGTCAGGTTGAGCTCGTAGTTGCTTAAATCGCTCGGAATTGTTTTTTTCGACCGCGAAAATGCCCTAGAACTCGAAATCGGCAAAATTTATTGTCAGTGATAGGACTTACATTTTTGATTTCGTCGTGTGCTGCGGAATGGGATCAAAAATGAAAGTTCTAACAGCAACAATAAATTTTGCTGATTTCGAGTTCTATGGATGTTTCGCGGTTGAAAGACGACTCCGAGCGATTTGAGCTGCTCCGAGCAACACATTAGTGTGGAATTACAAGGGGTGCCGTTATATGGAGGTTTGACTGTATTACTTTTTTTAGCGCATTATTTTGATCTTTAAAAGCTGCGAATTATAATCATCATGAGTTCCGAACAAGTGAAAACGCCGACAAAAGCTGCCGAAGTCGAGCCAAAGGAGAAAAGTCCAGCGAAACAATCGGACCAGGTCATTGAAGTTTCGGATGAAGACACTCGTGAGTCTATTTTGTCGACGTATGTTTTTTAAAAGTAAACTGATGTATTTTGGTTGAAAGTGGGCAGTCTCCTCCTCGACATTAGAAAAAGAGCAAAATTTGGTTTTTTTATGGATTTCTTAGTTATGTAGGCAGAGGGGGTCCAGGAGGCGCGTGACCCCCCCCCCCCCCCCTCATAACGGAAAAAATGAAAAATTTTCGTAATGGTCCTCCTTATGTTTTTGCCCAAATTTTTCGAAAAAACATATGGGGGACCAAGGTAAAATTTGAAAATTTTCCGATATAGTGCTCCACCCCATAAAAAATTTCTAGCTTACGGTCAATGAGGAGTTCTTGATTTTTAAAATATACTTTGATAACACACATGTTTAAGAAAATCGGATTCGAGCAACAAAGGTAACGTCGAGGTTCCAGAACGTGAAGAAAGCACCGACAAGCCGGAAACCGATGATGAATCGCGTGAATCGACCGACGTTCAGGAAATTCTTAATGGCAAGGAAAACGACGAAAATGTGAAGAAGGTATTTTTGTATCAACACTAACCTCTTCATTTATATTTTTTGGCCTAGTATGATTTAGGCACACACCACTCAAAAATTTTCATTTTCAGATGACTTTCAGCTTGGCAATTTTTAAGCTCAGAAAATGACAATTTTTGGTGAATTATGGTAATTTTCAGCGTCATAATTATGGGGAACCTTGGAAAAATGGAAAAATTTCCCTTCTCCCATTATGCTTTAGTCCAAAAATTTTTTCAACAAAAATTGCAATTTTCTGAGCATTTTCAGCTTAAAAACAAGCATTTTTCAATAAAATTTTTCGCATGTGGAGCTGTTTTTTGTTAAAAAAGGTCGAAAAAATATACCCAAAAAACTCCCCCCCCCCCAAATCTGGATCAAAATTACGACGCTGATAATAATTTTTGCAACCAAAAAAAATTGAAAATTTTTGGATGTGGTAACTAAATCATACTAGTACCTATTTTTTAAATACTTAACTGTTGTAATTTTTTAAGACGAATCACAAGCGCTTACCAGCTGATGATGGTGACAAGGAAGAAGTTCCGACTGAAAAGAAGTCGCGAGGCGATGAAGTAGGCTATATTAATTTAGTGGTTACTCAATTTGTGATGGTTATATATTATGGAAAAAATCGGCTCTCTAGGACGTTCTACGATGGACTTTTTACAAAGAAAAAGCAGACATTTTATAACGGTCGATTTTGCTCCACTTCCTTGTGGTCAAAATAAACAAATTTCTTCAGATGGCGAAAAACCCTGGCTACAAAAATTCAGACGATTTGGAGAAAAGTTCGAAAATTCGAGTTTTTATCTCTTGGGATAAAAAAACCCGATTTTTCAACCAAAAAATATTTCCATACCGTCTGAATTTTTTATGCAAAAAGCTCAAGATACAGCCAGCGAATTCAAGACAATGTCAATTCGATTAAAAAAATTTTTGGTCAAGTTAAATTTCCGGTCAATGCAACCAGTACGAGATTACTCTTTTTTGTTTAATAATTTTTTTAGAAGGCTGAGCCTGAAGTGGTTACATCGAATGAATAAAACGTTTCTTTTTGGTAAAATCTTTCAAATATATTAATTTTGTTTATCTCATGTTTACTTATTTATTTTGTTTACGTTGTTTAAATAAAGTTGTTTTGTGTATTTACACTCCTTTTTGTATGCTTAAATTGATTTTTATCTTAAAAGGGATATTTTTTACGGCCTAATCTCCGAAAAAAATTTTCCAAATTTTTTTTCAAAATGACATATCTAGGGGTAATTTTTCCCCGCATAAATTTTTTTGATTCACTATCAGAGAAGCGTGTTTAAGCTTCGGGAATGCGCGCAATCGATCTCGCATAAAATTAGCCTTGATAATGATATTTTTGAAAAAAAATTTCGTCGAAAAAACATGAAAAAATCACCCAAATTCCATTTTTTTATACACCCTGTAAAATTCAAAAATTAATTTTTTTTATAAATTCAACTACATAACAAAATATACAACTATAATAAAAATGATAATTAAACACCAAGATCCTATTATTTTCGGGCTTTTTTGTCCTTTCCCTTTGCTTTCAGATCAGCTTCTTTAGCTTTTTCTGGCGGTTTCTTTCCGTATTTACCCCATTCCGGGTTTCCACATAGGCGATTGAATCTCATCATAATATCAGCAGGATGCATTCCAGATGTCTTGAAGACAATTTGTCGACCATCGTCTAAAAAATTGAAGTGAGAAACTTTTTAAATTGAATTTTTGCACAAAAAAGCTCAAAATCGAGTACAAAAATTGATTTTTGTCCAAAAAATGGGTTTAGAGGGGGATAACCTTTTACAGCCAGATATCCGAAAAAAATTTTTAAAACTAGGTGTATTTTATGCGATAAAGATAAATCAATTGCGCGCATTCCCGAAGCTCGAAAATGCTTTCCTGACCATGATTCAGGGAAAATATTGTTTTTTTAATAATAAGAAAACACTTAGAAAATTGTTAAAAAATCAATAACCCACCCCATTCCCTGAATCATTGTCAGGAAAGCATTTTCGAGCTTCGGGAATACGCGCAATTGATTTCTCGCATAAAATACCCCATGTCTTTTAAAAAAATTTTTCGGATATCTGGTTTTAAAGGTTACTCAAATTTAAAAATTCGTCAAAAATTTTTCAATTTTTAGTCCCTATTTAAGATTTTTTTGTTCAAAAATTGATTTTTTTTTCTTAAGCTTCAAATTTTTTTTGCTATTTTCTGAATTGTAGTCATACTCAATTCCGTCGTAAAATAAGGCGGTTCCCGATCATAACGAATTTCGGATTCAATATTCACATCCGGGTTGGTTGAAAGAATTTTTTGCCGTCGTATCAAAAACCAAACAGTGCTAAAAATTGTAAATTTAAAAAAATTTCGTTCGAGAATAAATACCGTATTCCATAATTGTCGTGATGAAAAGGGTCGAGAGAAAATTTTATAGATTTAACAGGTTTGAGATCAACCGCACGGGTTGCATTTGCCAGCCGAGTGTTTAGGTTCCATTTGACACCCGCGCGAATCGCCTCCCACATTCGGCACATTCTTTGGGAGGTGAAAAACATTTGGGTAAGCTCAAATTGGTTGAATTTTAGTCAAAATTTGTTAGTATATTTCGCGAAATCATTAAGTTCAGATTTATCGCAACAATTTTGGAGCTACTACTACACAATAGAGGGGGGCCACCCACGTGGAAAAGTTTTCAAAATTTTTCTGGTAATGACCCCTCTAGGAGTAAAAACATGCGGGGAATCCGAATTTGACATTTTCGAAGCGAAAAAACGCTTCCCTGATCCAGAGAAGGCCTGTATATTAAAGCGAAAAGTCGTATACAGGCCTTCTCTGGATCAGGGAAGCGTTTTTCGCTTCGAAAATGTCAAATTCGGATTCCCCTAGAGAGGTCATTTCCAGAAAAAAATTTCGACAGCAGTTTCCTGCCCTAAATTGTGGTCGGATAATCGATTACCGTCGTTAATTTTCTGGAAAAATCTATTCATGTGGATATTTGAGGACAAATTTACAAAAAACTCATATTTTCCAGACATTTTTAATTTTGGAACTACTCGGGGCACGGTAAATAGCACGCAAAAATCATGCTATTTAAATAGCAAGCACCCTTAAAACCATTCAGTGAAACAGACATCAATCAAAAATTTGCATAAATAACGATTAAATAAAACAAGGCATCAAAACCTTGAAAACAATATAAAAAAAGGTTTTTCAACTTTTATTCAGTATAAATTAGGAATGCACAAGTTACAACCTTTGTCACATATCAGTAATATGCGAATCTTGAGCACGAATTTTTACTAAAAAATCGAACTTTTTGCCCAAAATCGAATTTTGAGCACGAAAATAGATTGTTTGTAGTGAAAAAACAATGGCGACAAATTTGTCTCCCTTTCACAATTAACAAAATATTTTCGTGCTCAAAATTCGCATATTTCTGGCTGGTGACAAGGATTGCCACTTATTATAGCTCGTGCATCTCTTATACAAAAACATAATAAAATTTGCATAAAATCAACAAGAACAGTAACAACAAAAATTTATTTCTTCTTCTTAATTTTCAGTGCCAATTCTGTAATTTTCCGCACATTTTCTGCCATTTGATCATGGTTTTCATTCGAAAATTCATGGACGATTTCCTGTGAATACGATTCTTTAGCTTCATCCAAAATTGTGCCTGAAAAAATGGAAGTTAGAAACATTTTTTTATTCGAACGGTACCAAAAATTTCACATTCCACATTTTCACGGACCTTTTTCTCGGGGTAGTTTCGTTCTGTTAGACGGTCGAAGAGAATTGTGTTATCACAACGGAGAACTATGACCAGGTCGAACCAACGTTCTGGAAAAAATTCACATGCGTGGTAGTCGATAACAATTCCGCCTTCGTCAGAGTCCATTCTTTCCTGGAAAGAAAGTATTTTGTCCACAAAATTGAATTTTTTGAAGCAAAAATTTAAAAACAATGTAGACCCAAAAGTTTGGCCAACTCACAACAATTGGGTCTCAATTTGGTGGGGTTCAAATTTTTGAAGGTGGTAATTTGACATCCCTTTTGTTTTATGACTTTTTTTCAAGTGGCAACATTTTCTCTACAGAGTGAGTCAAAAAATCTTACTTTTGCGTTTTTTTGGTAAAAAATTTTCAAAAATACCTATAAGAGGTATTTCATGCAATTTTTCGTCAAAAAACGCAAAAATACGGTTTTTTGGCTCACACTGTAATACTTGCAAATGATCCAAAAGTTTGTCTTCGTCCAAAACATGACATTGATAATCCGCGTCATACTCTCCATATAAATTGAACTTTTTAATTTCCCCGGCTATGTCAATAAATTCCATATTCAGGTTGGAAGCCACTTTTGGAGCGAGAGTGCTCTTGCCAGTGCCGGGTGTACCAGTTATCAAAATATTTGGTCGTTTTCGAGTTTCTCGTGTTGCCATTTTTAGATCTAAAAAATGAATATACAAGGTGAGAAAAAAACCGTAATTTTGCGTTTTTGGCAAAAAATTTAAAAATTTTTTTCATAAATCGCATGAAAATATCCCTTATAGGTGATTTTGGAAAAAAAATTTGAAAAATTTTCACCAAAGCACGCAAAAGTACGGTTTTTTGGCTCACCCTGTAGCCCAAAAATCGATAAATCTTGCAAAATTTATAGAACATCAAAAATTGAAAATATATAAAAAAATCGAAAAATTTATCTGAAATTTGTCAAAATTGAAAAAATCATCAAAAATTACAGGGTGAGCCAAAAGGAAATTTTCGAAAAATTTCATTAAAAAACATTTTTGATTTTTTTTATAATGGTTTTTGGGATTTCGCCTCCCCCACCCCTGAAGTGGGAAATATTGAAACCCTGGATACGCCACCAAACCATATAATTACAGAATAAAATTTTTTTATAGATATTACTACGTAAAAAACCTGTGTAAACAACCACAAAATAATTCAAATAAAAATCTTTATTCAATCGATTAACAAAAACAAAAGTTGGCATATTTTAACAAAAAATTCACATATTTAAAATCCAACACGTCCCAATTTCAAGTCTGCTTTTGGGTTGGCCGTCAGTTTCTGGATACGTACCATGAGTTCATTGATTTGGGTCTGTAGTTCACGGAGGCGATGCACATGGATGAGACGAAGAGCGCGCACGGCTAGGTCCACTTTTTGGTTGCCAGACGAGCGGACGCCCAAGTCGAAGCGGTTCAAAGCGAAAGATTTTCCCTGAAAAAATTAAAAATTAGTTGCATTCAGCCGCTGTGGGGGAAAAAATCGTAAAAAATGGGTGAAAATCCCCCTCCAAACCTGAAAAATTTTCATTTTTCGGGGAAGAAAAATGAAAAAATTTCCAAAAAAGGATCAAACTCCCCCCTCCCTCCCAATTTTGAACCAAAATTGCAGTACAAATTTCGATTTTTGAGAAAAAAATTCAATTTTTGAGCAAAAATTTGATTTTTTTCGAAAATTTTCATTAAATGTTTTTGGTTTCTTTTTGCCTGTGTGAAATTCTCATCAAGCGAATATCCAAAATTCGCATAATAACATTGGGGGCGAATGGGGTAGTGTTCTGGGAAATACTTGATCTGATGCGTCCTTTCCATCAGTTTCCATGGGTTCCACAGCATTCACTATAGACTGCTCTATGAATTTTTCGACAGCCAAAAGTGTGACCAAATGATTTGGATGGGGTACAATGTTGACTAATTTTGCCAATTCCTCCAACTCCTTTTTGAACTGTGCACCATGAACTGAAAAAATGGTGATAGAAAAATTCAAAAATTTCATTTTTGGCTACCCAATTTTTGTTAAAACTTGAAATTTAGGTTCAAAAATTAACTTTTAGAGCTAAAAACTGATTGTTTAAATCTTTTTTGCCCCTCAAATTTTGCATATACATACTATCTAACGTAGCAAGTGATTGTATTAGGCTAGATTCCTTTTCCACCTGATTTTGTAACATAGCAATAGTGCCCGATGTGATATCAGAACAGCCTGAAAACAAAAAAGGCAACATTTTGACACAACCTTGTCAAATTACCTTCGATAGCATAAGCCTTATCTATAGCTTTGTCTATTAGCCAGTCTGCGATTACACGTCGATCATGATTTTTGAGATTATATGGGCATTTTAACTCCAACAAGAACTAAAATAGCGAAAATTATATGTAAATTTTGTTTTTAGGGAAAATAAAATGTGCATACCTGTTCAACGTCCAAAGCAAAAGTTTCGGCTTCATTAGAGAAAGTAAAATTTGGCGCATGAAAGTAGTTCGAATCCAAAAATTTTAACAATTCATAAAATTGTACATCGTCTAAAAATAAACATAACAGAAATTTTTTTAGTCTAAAAGATAGGGTTTTTAAATTTGTATCAGGGGGGGGGGGGCAAAAGTTCGGAGACACTACCCTTGTCGGATTTTTTGTATTGATAACACCAAAACACGCAAAATCCGACAGTGATGGTGTCCCCGAATTTTTGTCGGTTGTCTCTGAACTTTTATCGGGTATTCCCGAACTTTTGCCCCCTTGACAGGGTAAGTTTTAAAGTCTCCTTATATTTTTTCCTGGCCTAAGTTTTTGAGTCTCTTTTTATAACTTTTGTAACATGTGATGCTCAAAGTTACAAAAAGTGACAATATTGTCAATAGCCTCAAATATATGCGAATTTTGGTTTATCTTGGCGAACATTTTGCTCCTACTATCATAACGAATTTTATCATGATTAATTTTATCGCATATTTTGAAGCCGGTGACAAAATTGATACTTTTCGTTAATACACATTTTTCTTTAACTAGTTGGCATACAAAATATTGGGTGAGCTTGTGGACTAATGGCTCACTGCTCAGGCTGCGTTCAAGCAAGTCAAAAATGTAACTTGCCTGATTTTCAATAAAATCGTGTTTATTGAAGCGATTAGTCATGAAGCATAAAATTTTATTGATCGAGAAACCAATAAAATATTATACTTCATGACCAATCGCTTCAATAAACACGATTTTATTGAAAATCAGGCATGTTACATTTTTTGACATACTTGAACGCAGCCTCATTAAAAAAATCACCTTGAATATTTAAGTTAGCTTCAATTCCAATAGATTTCAATTTCAAACGAGACATCTAAACAAAATTACGTGAAAACCAAAAAAATTTGCTTAAAAATATTTCAAGTGGACAAAAACCACAATACAAAAAAAATCATATGGAAAATTTTTATAAATTCTGATGAACCTAACAACAACAAAAAAACTAATTAACAATAATAACAATAAAAATTATTTTATTCTTCATCCATATTTTCATTCACAGTCGGAGAATCCAGTTTGTCAATTTTAAGACCTTTTTTCCTCCTCCTTGTTTCTAAGGATTCACAAGCTTTCCTCTTTAAAATTGGGACATATGGCTAAAAAATAACATCTTTTTAAAAATAACTCCAAATCAAGGGCATACTCTAGATTTAGCATGGATTTTTGTTGTACCCTGACCGAGCATGAATTTATGAAATCCACCATAGAACGGGAAGTTTTCAGGAGATTTTTCAGCAATTATAGGAGAGAGGCCTTCTATCATACTCCGGATTATTGCAGCTCTGAAAATTATGGAGTTAGCTCACGATTTAGAAGTTACTTTCTCGTGATCAAAATTCGGATTTTACTCGACTTATGAGCACAAAATTCAATTTTCACAGGTTTCTAAACTCAAAAATCCAATTTTCCCAGATTTCTGAGCTCAAAAATCCAATTTTCCCAGTTGTTAACTCAAAAATAGCATTTTTGTGGCATACTAGATAGGATATACACAAAAATTTAGTGCTCATTCGACAGCGCAATATATACTTTGTCTGAAATTCTGTCCAAGACATTTGTAAATGACCTATAGTCTGAATTAGAGCATCTACATCATATTTCCAGTCCAAGTCAAAATCCTCTTTAAAGTTACAATCAAATAAACACAGTGGAGTTTCTGCTGCCATATCATAAGCTGGTCGGCCAGGGTATTTTTCAATATCAAACAATTCAGATATCACCTATAAAGTACATAAACCTTGAGTTTGTGCAAATTTTTCACCTCTGGTTTGTCATTCCCTCGACCAATTTCATACAACAATGAGACTATACACCGAATTTGATGCCACAGAAAACCGGATCCGCGAATAGTGATTTCTAACAAGTCGAACTGGCTGTCAGTAGAAGAATGGGCTTGGGACGTTGATTTCAAATGGTTGAGCTGGACGTCGTAAATGCTTCGAATGTATGACATTTTCAAACGGGCTTCATTGTCATCAATTTTACAAAAATTCCGAAAATCATGTGAGCCTTTTAGTAAATTGGCGGCTTCGGTTATTGCCTAAAAATGATTTTTAAAAAAATGTTTGAAAAATTTTAAATCGAATTTTAGCTTTGATTCCATTTTTAAGCTATTTTTGAAGTTTGGACCATTTTAAGCGTATTTTTATATTTTGCAAAATTACCTCAATATTCAAATTCGGCGCTGGCATAAAATATTTATAGGTTCTTTCAATACAATCGTGTCTTGGACTAAACTCCACATTTTTCAATGGTGACCAAGCAATTGCTTTTATAGACCGGGGTAAATTCCCATTCAATATTTTCAAAAATTCCATTTCTTTATCTGAGGTTATACGTGTCTCGAGATCACCCTCTTCTGCCCACCAAATTCCCTCAGCAGAGGTGTCTGTGGACCTTAAATATGGATTTGTTGAGTGGCATTAACAGGGATGCCAAGTCTCATGATTTTTCAAAAAAATGCTGATTTTGAGATGTCAAATCTGGCAATCTGATTTTTGAGATGCAAAATTTTGTGAAATTTATAAGAAATATAATGAAAAATTAGCAGCATTTTGCTAATGTTTGCTCCTAACATCTGATTTTTGAAGTAAGATTTTCGGATTTTGAACAAATGTTCTTGGCATCCCTGAGCATCAATTACACTACCTCACATTCAAAGCAGCAACTTGATGAAAAGCTGAAACTCCTTTGTCCGTCCTGCCACATCGTGTCCACCGGCAACTGTCTCGACTTTCAATCAATTTCGTCTTGATCAGGGTGTTGAATATGACCTAAAAAATTTACATAAAATATTTAAAAAAACACAAATTTCCAACTTCTTCGACGGTATTGTTGGTGTTGCTTTGTATAACCAGACCATCAAATTCCCACCCATAATATAAAAACATTAGTGCAATTCTTCTTCTAGGGTATCTTGAAAAGTTGAAAGCACGTGACTGAAAAAAAAAATTAAAATTTTTTCTGAATCATAAAGCAAAAATCTCAAAATTCACTGTGAAATATGGATAATTTTTTAGGTAATTCTGACGTTGCTTAACTTGCCAGATCGAATGGTCTGAGCAATCATCGACCAACAAAATTCGCGCCAATTTTTTTATATAATACAGCGGGAAATGGAGTATACCTTAGCATCGCTTTCTAATATTTTCTCTTCTATAGCCATATTTTCCTTCACTACCGACATTTTTTGAGGCTCCATAGAAATCAACGCTGTTGTAGTATTTCCATTCGATAATTGAGTAGATGAATTGGAAATTTTTTGAACGGCTTCCTAAAAAAGATTCCGAGTAAAAAATCAAAAATAAATAAAAAGTACCATTTGATTAAACAGAAATCTTGAAATAATACGCTCGGAATGAGAAAAAGAAATTCTTTTCTAAAAAATTTCAAATCTTTCTAATCGACAATTTTAAAGAGAAAGGATCGATTGAGGCGAGTTATTGCAAAACAATTTTTCGACGAGCGTAAAAAATGTTCGAAATGATAAAAAAAAATATTGTTTTCGAGAAAAAAATTTTTGGGGTGTTTTTTGGTCTTTTTACAGTAAGTTTCAACCAATAAACACATAAAAATGGACAAAAAACACCCAAAATTTTTTTTCTAGAAAACAGATTTTTTTCATCGTTTCGAAAATTTTTACGTTTGTCGAAAAAAATTGCAATAACTCGCCTCAATCGGCCCTCTCTATTTAAGCTTACAGAAATGAAAGAAATCACCATAAAATTGATAGCTAATAAAAATTATATATAAATATTCATTTAAAAATTATACATACATTGCTCCACATAAATATAAGACACCTGTGTTCCGAGCTCTAACTTATGAATCAAGTGTCAGAATCGTTTCTAAAACAGTGCACGATGCCTAAAACATAGGAAAAAATTTTTTCAGTTCCAAGACAAAAAAGGCGCTAGGACGGTACACACCTCACAGATTCAAATTTGACGAATTTTTCACACGATTTTGAAATAAACGGTGCAAAATTTTGAATTTTCTAATGTGTAAAAAATTCGTCAAGGTCTGTGAGTTGTGTACCGTCCTAGTACCAAAAAAGTTAGGCCAGGTTTTCTCAAAAAATCCATTTTGGGGAGTGTCCAAAATTCAGTTGTCTTATACACTGTTCCACATAAATATAAGACAACTGTGGATTTTGGGCACTGCTCCACACAAATATAAGATATTTCAGCCAAAAAACAATGTTAGCATTAAAATTGTCAAAGCTTCAATAAAATTTTATTTACACAATAATTTTCTTAAAATAAAAATAAAGCGGAATTTTAGCTACAGCTGATAAAAACTAGCACAAGTGGACAAAGAAGAGGAGTTCACCTCAGGGGTGCCAAGTCTGCTGATTTTTCAGAAAAGTGCTGAGTTTGAGATGTCAAATCTGGCAAAATGCTGATTTTTCAGTATTGATTTTTAAAATGCGAAATTTTGTCAAATTTTAAAAAATATAATGAAAAATCAGCATTTTGCTCCTAAAATCTGATTTTTGAAGTCAGATTTGCTGATTTTGAACAAATGTTCTTGGCATCCCTGGTTTACCCCCCCCCCCTAACCAACCCGGTAAGAAGGTCAAAAATAGAAACCCGACATTAGAGTGGCTGGATTGGTTCCATTAAAAATACAAATGGTCCCCATTATGGTTTTTTCATCGTTTCCAATTTTTCTAGAACCTGTTTGTCCCCCTATGGTACACAGCGTCGTAATTATGGGGGGACCCTCCCTCCCGCAGCAAAAATTAGCAGGAAAATTAAAAAAAGATGATTAATAGCACCCGATAAGATGATAGACAAGTCGAACAAGAGGAAATATTAATTCGAAAATTGCAACACAATAATTTGTGCCTAAAAAAGCCGTACACTTTGCGTCTTTTGATAAAAAATTTTCAAAAATTTTTTTTTTCAAAAATCACCTATAAGGGTTATTTTCATGCGATTTTTGAACAATTTTTGCCAAAAAACGCAAAAGTACGGTTTTTTTGGCTAAACCTGTAATAAAATACAATTTCACGAGTTCACAGTGATAAAATGCATGAACATTTGTGAAGATTGGACAGTAGCACCTCTTTTTGATCAATAGGACATTTGGTCCACGTTGTATTTTTGCTCTACCTTAACCTTAGTTCAAGCATGTCAAAAAATGAATAAAAAATAAGGAAAATTCGATTTTTTGACAAAACTTCAAAATTCAAATTTTCGTCGAAAAATCAAATTTTTCTTATCCATTTTTTGACATGTTCGAACGCAGCCTTATGAAACATGCGATTTTGAACGTGGAAAAATTCATGGATCAAATGTGTAATGTGGACAAAATGTCCCATTGATTAAATGAGGTGTGCTGGTACTGAAATTTGAGCAATAACACAACAATAAATAAAATAATAAAAACAACAAAATTGCATATTTAAATTTATTCACAATGGATTTCTACACTCATTCGCTGGATAAATACACACTCCATATGGTCGGATATGCTTTCCTTCAGGAACGGTCCAATATGCACCGTGATCGTGCATCATGGAGAGAACAGGCGTTGGGTTAGTCGAACTCGCTGATGTTCCACTCACGCTAACTTGGTTAATAGGACTCCAACCACTATTGACAAACCCACTACTAATAGGCCTCCAACCACTACTGCTTCGTGGATTTCCAGTCACTGCTGCTCTTATAGACAATGGATTGGATACCATACCACCAGAGATTGATTTTGTGGCCAATTGGACCCTGCTTGGAACTCCTGGAAGCGTAGCTGGAGCATTGGAAACGCTGCTACTAGTGGACGGTTGTACAACAACAGGATTTAGTAAGTAGCGTGGATTTCCAGTCACAGGTCTTGGTGCGTAACCAGCCTTTACTTCTTTCATCACAGCTGGATCCACACGACATTGTAATACAGCGCGATAATATTTGTCCTAAAAATTGATTTGAGCTTAAAAATTGATAATTGATTCATTTTTGAGCTTGAAAATTGATATTCGACTCATTTTTAAGCTTAAAAATTGATATTTAACTCATTTTTGAGCTTAAAAATTTTGAAACAAAAAATAATTTTTGTCAGTCATCATACCTTATACTTGAATGGATCTGCATACGAAAGTGCGGTGTTCGGATCAGGGCTACAATAAATTCCTTTTCCATAGCTAAAAATAAAAAAATTTTAAATACATATCAAAATGTTTAGCTCAAAAAATTTAAGACCCAATTTTTGACCCTTAAAGTCTTTTATACTACCCATTTTTGTGGTACAAAAATTTTACCAAGCTAAATTTTCCTATTAAAAAAAGATTTGTGAAGAAATTTTTCTACACACAATTTTTTATAAAGACGTACGCAAATCGAATACACTTATCCAATCGAAATCCTTCTTCCAAAATTTTGCCAGCATTAATCTCTCGAGTGCCGTGATACGCCACTGGCCATTCACCCGAAGTCGAGTCCGTTCTGTGTCCTGGTCTTCCTAGCCATGAGGGGTCATTCATATCTTTCATTTTTCGGAGATTGATTCCATAGCGGAACGAGCCAAATGGACGAAAATAGGGCCTTCCACCTCTTGTATACTGGGTCCCATCGTCCTGGAAATAACATAGAAAATTTTCTCTGAACCAAAAATTTGCCTGCAATTTCGTAAAATCAGCATTGAATTCATTCTCGAAAAACTCCTTGTTTTCAAACATATGTGAAGTACATTCTTTACCGCTTTCATAAATCACCATGTTAATTGCTGTCGCTTGCATGATATGATAGAAAGCCAACGGGGCTTCATCAAACAGTTGATCGCCCTGAAAAATTTAAATTACACATGTGTTTCAATAAAAACAAGGCTCGAAGCCGGCATAATTGTAGACCATCAGAATCATACGTGTGCACGGAGGTCCCAATCAGAGCTGTCAATGAACTGCGTATTTTGGAAGTTCTTATAAAGATTTTTTTCCAACTTTCATATTTCAAAACAAAAATGATATAGAATAGTAAATTTGATAATTTTGCACTATTTTTTTAGGACTGGAAGTTCAACTTCCTACTGAAAGTTTGAACTTCCTTAGGAAGTTTCGAATGCACGATAGCTCGTTCGATTTCTGAGATCAAGTCAAATAACTTTATAAAACATCACTTTTCATGAAAACCTTTGTGCGATGGAAAAAATCCGTATGAAAATGTTGATTCTTTTGATTGAAATCTCGAGTTATGGTAGAAATATCATAACGCACTTCAAAGAACCATTATTTTCATACGGATTTTCTCCATCGGAGGGGGGGGGGGTAATTTCCCGGCTTGCCCCTTCGCTACATGCCTGGACAGATGCGTACAAGAAGGTTAGGTTTTTATAAATCTAGTCAGCACAAACAATTGATAAATAACAATCATAACCTTGAAAAATAAGCACTGCTGAAGAATTGGCGTTCCAAATTTTCGTGAAATTTGATTTTTCAACTCTGAAACAGGCCACGATAAATCAACATCCATCGCGTTCGAATCTTCATGTTGAGAATAAATCATCACCGCCACAAGTTCATCCGGAATTTTGGCAACATGAATCTGAACTTCCAATTTTAAATCAGTATGTTGGATAGATAAATTCGAATAGGCGTTCTAAAAAATGTAATTATATGAACAGGCACGTAATGAGAATTTCATTTCGGTTGGGGACAATTTTACATAAGGGTTCGCGTTGTATTTTCACGGAATTTTTGTTGTTGAAAAATGCTTGTTTTTTAGATGAAAACGCACAGAAAAATACAATTTGTGAAAAAAATGGAAATTTTTTGACATTTTTGAAATAAAAAATTTTGCAATTTTTGGGGAAAAAATCATAATGGAAGAACATTATAATTTTTCAAAAAATTTGAGAGAAAAAACATGGAACTTGTGCACTTCGGCCCCCCCAAAATTCGCATAAATACATTTTGGGGGGGGGGGCCGAAGTGCACAAGTTCCCAAAACATAAGGACCATTAGGAAAATTTTTTCATTTTTCGATTTCGAAGGGAGCAATTGCCCATAGTGGCGTATTTAAGGGGGCGGCCCCCCCCCCGAAATTGAAAAATTTAACCTAATGGTCCCTTATGTTCTTGGCAAAAAAATTTGGAAATCCATTAGAAAATCGAATTTTGAGCTATTTAGGATTTCATTTTGGAGGGGACTAAAATCTCCTTGGTCCTTCAATTCAATTTTTTTGGGTCGGCGCCCTCCCCAAAATTTCAGAGCTAGCACGGCCCTGTATATGGGTATAAAATATGAATAATTACACTCAAATCGATGAACGTGGCAGAAATTTCTCCCATCGCCACACCCCATTCTTCAAAGATTTTCTCGAGCAGTGTATTAGAATTCCAATTTTCCTGTGGTTCAAGTACCAGGAATTTATGCCCGTCTTCGATATCTGCTTTCGTCACACTAAAAAAAATTTGATCATTCAAGTTTCGGAGCTCAAAAATCAATACTTACATATATTTTTCACCTTTATGCAAAATCAACTTAATCAATTCCTAAAAATATAGGGTGAGCAAAAAAACCGTACTTTTGCGTTTTTGGCGAAAATTTTTTTTCAAAAATCGCATGAAAATATTCCTTATAGGTGATTTTTGAAAAATTGAAAATTTTTCACAAAAAAAAACGCAAAGTACGGTTTTTTGGCATCCTGTCATCACACCTGAGAAAGCTCATTGATCTGGCGTTTCGCATGGCTATTAACCATTGTACCATTCGAATAACGTTTTCTTTCGTTTTCTGAATGTGTGTCTTCAATATACTCATAATCATCGTTTTCATAGTCATCCTCAAAGTCGGCGATTTCATAACTGGTATCCTGAAAATTCGAGTAGAGTAGACCAAAAATTGTATTCTCAATTTTGGAGAATTTTTTAATTTTTAACGAATTTTTCAATTTTTGGTGCATTTTTCAATTTTTAACGAATCTTTAATTTTTTATGAATTTCGATTTTCTCTACCGATTTCATTGAATCGTCTTGCTCAATGGATCGTCTTATCCAAACTTCCTCCTTTTGCTGCTCTTCCGTATCACTATTCAATGTGATGATCTCAGGTACAGATAATTCATAAGAAAATTCAGTTAAATCCATTTCTTCCATCGTTTCTACACCCAACTGAGGTCCCAAGAATTCCAATTTCCGGTAAAACATGGAATCGACAAAATAGTTCAATCGTTTCGGCAAAGATCCGAATTTTAAGGCGTTTGGCGAAAGTTTATAAACAATTTGGATCAGTTCCCATTGGCGGAAAACAATCTGGCCTAAAAAGGAAAAATCAAGCACAAAATGGATTTGTTCAAAAATTTTTGCCACGTTTTTTCCAAAAAATTGGATTTTTAACCAAAAAGCTCCGATTAGAGTAAAAAATAGAACTCCATCTATTTCTAAATTTATTGTACTAATAAGGATTAGCGAGCTCACTAAACGTGAATTTTTTCAAAAAAATTTTTACTTTTTTTCTTTGAAAATAAACTTTCTAGGGTAACTTTATGCAGGAAATCGATTTCGCACCTTGAAAATGCTTTCCTGACCCCGATTCAGGATATTGTATTGAAGTGAAAATGGAAAAAATTTGAATTTTGACCATTTTGCTTCAATATATCCTGAATCGGGGTCAGGGAAGCATTTTCAAGATTTGAAAATGTGCACAATCGATTTTCCACATAAAGTTACCCCTAGAAGTCATTTCCAAAGAAAAAAGTAAAAAAAATTTTTTTTAATTCACGGCTCGCTAATCCTTAGTAGTGCCAAATTTTTCATACCGCTCACAAAAATTCCTTCAGCACACAACATGTGAGCTATATGATCGAAAATTTCTTCATAATAAACCGGCTCCGATTGAAAAACCATAAAATCCGGATGGATCGGATCGTATAAACACGGCCAACGTTTGACTTCGGAAATTAGTTTCAGACGCTCCTCATCAGTCCAAGATTTTTCCAACCAAACACAATCATCCGCCATGTTGATTTAATTACCACATGTATCTTAAAATGGTAGATTTTTTACAAGTTGTGATTAAAAAAATCGAATTCACGCAAAAACTAGAGGATAACTCGAAAGTTTAACATTATTTTTTAGGAAAAAATTCGATGGAAAAGAAGTTAGACTATAGTAAACACGCATTTTTGGCAAAAAAAATCATTTTTGATGAAAAGCATCGTCTTTGATACATTTTGGGTCCCCCCTCCTAAAGGAAGGGGGACCCAAAATGTGATTTTTTTTTTCTGAAAATGACCCTTATAGAGGTGATTTTATGCGGAGAATTGGATTCCCAAGCCCTGAGAATACTTCCCTGACCCTGATTCAGGGAAGGGGTTATGTGTAACGAAGCGAAAATTTTTGAACTAAAATTCGAATTTTGCAGGGAAACGGTACTAGAGCTTTTGGCAACGCCACTTTTTTGAAAAACGAGCTTTTGGCAACGATTTGCTCGTTGCCAAAAGCTCTAGTACCGCGTTGCCAAAAGCTCTAGTATCAGGGAAACCAGCTTTCTAGGGGTTTTTCTAGGCGGGAAATCGATTGCGCGCATGATCAAAGCATGAAAATGCTTGTTTGACCCTGATCCCTAGGAGTTTATACACCTAGGTGCCTAAGTGTTCTGCGCCTAAACCCCTAGGCGCCTAAGGATCAGAGTTAAGCAAGCATTTTCATGTTTTGATAATGTGTGCAATCGATTCTCCGCCTAGAAAATCCCCTGGAATGCTGGTTTTCCTGAAAAAATTCGAATTTTAGTTCATTTTCGCTTCGATATACATAATCCCTGAATCAGGGTCAGAGAAGCATTTTCAGGGTTCGGGAATGAGCGCATCCAATTCCCCGCATAAAATCACCCTCTATAGAGGTCATTTTCAGAAAAAAAATTTTTGAAAAAAAATATCACGTTATTTTGGGCCCCTCTTCTTTAAGAGTACCATCATTTTTTATTGAAAAAATGGACATTTTCTTTTTCAAAAATTTTCATGGGTCAAAACTATTCATGGACAAAAATCAAAGGTGACGCTTTTTGGACCATCTATCCTAGCCGCCGGCTAGGATAAATGGTCCAAAAAATCGCTAGGATACTAGGGGGCTGACACCCCCACCCATATCTGGTAAACACTAAAAAATGAAAATACTGGCCTTGACATAAAATAATTAAGAAAAAAACCTGTTTTCAAAATATTGCAAAACATTTCAACCATTTTCAGGCTAGAACATTGGGTAGTTTTTTCAAAATCATTCAAAAATTCTTAATTTATATAACGAAAACAGTACGCGCGAAAATACAAATGCAGAATAATAGGCACGTAGTGAGAACCCAAGGACAAGGGGGGGGGCAATCACTCTTGGTCCTTTTATGTTTTTTCGAAAATTTTGGACAAAACATAAGGGGAAGGGATCAAGGTGATTTTTTAAATAGTTTTACATAGAGAGCGCCTAAAATTTTTTTCGCTAAAAGTTTCCAAAATGTGTGTAGAACAGGGCCCGAAAAGGTGCTAGCACCCAGAACCCATATTTTTTTAGAATTATATTTAATCGATTGTTTCAAAAAATGACTGTAAAAATTTAAAATTTTTTTGTAAAAAATAAAAATTAGAGGGTTACCCCCTAAAAAATGAATATGCGAATTTCAAAAAAGTGTCCAAACCGGCTAATTTTTTTGTACTCGGATGTTTTCGGCTATGGGGAACAATGGCGATAACAAAAATTTTTGTAAAAATTAAAAATTAGGGGGTTACCTCCTAAAAATTCAAATTTTTCATGAAACGAGAATGGGCGCATTCGATTCCTCGTCAAAAATTACCCCAGAGGGTTTAGTGAAGTTTATTTGACGTGCTGAAATGCGCAGGAAACCAGAGGAAAAAGCATTTTTTGAAAATTTTTTGGGATGTGTGTGGGGAATTGTGTGATTGTTGTTTGGGTATGTTGTTGTATACACGTAAATTTTTAATTTTAGAGTTTCATTTTTCATCTATTAACAATGGCCAAAGGAAGACGGACAAGAAAGTCCAAATCAGTAACATATGTGATTGACAAAATCCTGGACAAGAGACTTAACGATGCCGGTGAAGAAGAATACTTAGTAAAGTGGGAAGGATATGATGATTCTGAAAATACTTGGGAGCCGCGTGAAAGCTTTGTAATTTGTTATTTATGCAAATTTTGGCTAAATTGATTTTTTTTATAGATGGTAGAAGATGTGATTAAAGAATTTGAAGAAAAGCGGCTGAAAGAAGCTTCCGATGAAGTGCTTCGACTTGGCGAATCGAAATCTTCGAGCAGCAATTCACTTGAACTTGAAAAACCTCAAGAGACGAAACGAGTAACGATTAAAATAAAGGCCACCGAAAGTGATGAAAAGACAAATCCGTCAAAAATCGCTTCACCGATGCGCTTGCCAATGCCTACTGAAACCGCTGAAATTGATATTCCGCCGATTCGATTTTCTCCGACTTCAACTCCTGGGCCATCGAAAAGCGATGAAGTATCCCTACCTGTTGTGAATAGATTCATTTTTGGAAAGGCAACCGATTTACCCGGAATTGTTGAGTATTTTAATAAGAGTAAATTAATTTCTTGGCCTCAGTAGGTGAATTAAATTTGGGGAATCAGCCCAATTTTTCAATTTTATCCTTATAAGAGTTGTTTTCAAAAATTTTTATATGGGTCCCCTATATGTTATTAAGTGGTTCGTAAGTTCAATTTAAAAAAGGAGGAGTTCAATTTACCAGGTGCGACGTCAAAAAATTTGAAAAATAAGGGCACCTTACGTTTTTGTAAAATTTTTTCATTTCAATTTTGGAGGGGTAGCGTAGCATAATGCGCCCTAAGCTAGCCAAGGGCCTGGTTATTAATTGATCTAGATTTTAATTAACGATTTTTCAGCTCTGGTAATCTTCATAGAGAAGAAATCTGACGTTACATGTGACTATTTCAAGGATCTGCTAAAAAAGAAATGCAAATTGGACCCATCTTTGATTACAGAAATGAGAATTATGAAGAGTGAGAAGAATTTTGTTGCTTTTATTGTTTTTAACAAACTCGAGACCTTGACCGATTTGTTGTTTCTCTATCGTACGAAATTCAGCAACACTACATGTAAGCTTTGTATACTAAAAAAATCGAAAATGGACCATTTTTAGGTCGATTTTTAAAAGTGTATGAAGTGCTTATTGATGGTGCCAACAAGCTGCCTGATCATTCTACGTAATTTTTTGGGATTGGTTGTGCATACTTTTTCAAGTGGATAAACCCTGATGAAAAATTGAAAATTAGCATAGGCATTGTATTTCTCATAGCTTTCCCCACCAATCAAAAAGTCAATTGGAATCTTTTTTCAACAACAAATAAAAAAAGAAAAGGGGGCCATCCAGATATTATGTTATCGTGTTGAGAGGGGGGGGGGTCAACCCTCTCCACAAAAAGTTAATCACGCTGGTACATTTTTAATAACGTGGGGGTAAAAAAATCCGAATTGATAACGTAATATCTGGACAGCCTCAAACTGCTCTTTTAATACTTTATTTTTCAGCGAAGAGACAAAAATTACTGCGGCGCTGGATGCTTTCGATGCCCTTCAAGAATACAATGCTTTGAAATTCAAGAATATCCCATCGAATCATGAATAAATATTTAGTTATTGTTTTTATTTTTATATTGTATTCTACTAGTCAATTCGGATTAAAGTATGTTGGAGAAAAAGTTGGATAAAGTGTTAATGCCCAAAACTTTCTATAAAATGTATTACAAGGTAAAAAATTTATAAGACAGTAGTTATTATGACAAAAATCACAATATGTAGTCATGAAAATAAAAAGATCACATTATTGTTGCTTCTTGTTATCACATCCAACATCACAGGNACAGTAGTTATTATGACAAAAATCACAATATGTAGTCATGAAAATAAAAAGATCACATTATTGTTGCTTCTTGTTATCACATCCAACATCACAGGATTTTGGCATAGTATTTGAAGGGCTAATCTCTGCAGTCGATTCCTCGGGTGGCGCTGAAATAATTTGCATAAGCACTAGAAATTGAATACATAAGATAGTTTTGGCTTTGACAAGTGCAGTGATGCAAATTTTATGAGTTTGAGCTCGAACAATTTGTTCGCCCAACTCAACAAAAATTGCATGAGTGCCTGCCCCACCAAGCGTATTTCTATCAATTTTAATCCAAAAATACCCGGATTTTGATTCATGTAGTTCATCGGACACAACGGATATAGCCATCCATCGATACGAGCTCGCCAAGCCTCTGGAACAAAACGCCAAATGAGGGGCTGGATAAATTTGAGGTAGATTGCAAGCAAAATCGGAAGGATAAAACATGGGACGCAAACCATTTTGAAATTTTTGAACTAAAAATTTGAATTCTTGATCTAGAATTTACACTCAAAATTCTTGTAAAAAATATAAATAAAATTCTTTTAAAAATATATATATAATGCACGTGAATCAGTTATGATGGCTGCCACCAGTGGCGGCGCTAGCCTCTAGATTGGAGGGAACTTTCCATAAAAAGTTTTTTCAAGGGAAAAATCGAATTTTTAAAGAAAAAATTGATAAAATCGTTAAAAAATAGGTAAATTTTTATTTAAAAAATTTTTTACAAAAATGAAAAGATCATATAAGGGGTAATGCGTCGAAATCACGGTGTTCCGATTTCGCGAAATCGAAATTCCATAGGCAGGATTTATACTTCCGTCGCGACAGTGCATTTTTGTGTCGCGCGACAAGTCTTGGCTGGAAGGCGGTGGGATACTTGCGGACGAAACGTTTTAAAAATTGAATTTTTCAAACCTTTCGTCCGCAAGTATCCCACCGCCGGCCGGAATAGTTTTAGGCAGGAATTATACTTCGTAATTACCTTCGTCGCAGAGAAATAGAAACAAATCAGCCTGGATCTGAAGTTGATTTGAATACCGAATATTATAAAACCAGAAGATAGTGCCGTACCAATCCCAGCGACTCGCCCACAAAGACTCTAGGACATTTCTCAACGATTTTATAAAATTCGTAGAGAAATGTCCTAGAGCCTCCATAAATATATAGAAATAAGTTTGTAGAGTACTTTTCGAATAATAGGCTTCCAAATGATGATTTTTGATTTGTTTATACACTGCTCCACAAAAATAAATTCACATAAGTTATTTGTGTTCTTGGCACTTTATATGTTTTTTTAAATCAATAAATAAAAAATGAAAGCACGACGCATTTTTTTGTGATTTTTTGAAACAGCGCAAAAACATGAAAACTTCTTTTTTATTCTCTAATATCATGTTACAAAAGGAATTTTTGAGTTTCACAAATGTGCTTCGAATTTTCACTGAAGAAAAAGACCTAGAATTTTTTCGGAAATAAGAACGAATGCATCGCACAAAAAATTCTACCGCACAGGATTTTCCACACAAGGATCTTCCGCACATTTTTTACACGAGCCAAGGCCGACCTCCGGCCGGCCTTGGCTCGACCTGCACTCTACAATCTATAAACTAAAAAATCACCTAAAACGAATTATACTCTTATATACCATCGATTTGTTTCTATCATCAGATGCAAGATTAGTTGAGGTGTTAATCGATGTTTCATGAAAAGTGATGTTCTACAAAGTTGTTCCTTATAGTGTGGAGGGTGCCTGGCAAATTTTAGCCAAAAGCTGCGAAATATTTCGCAGTTCTGCTCAATTTAGCAAAAAAACTGCGAAATATTATGCAGTGCTGCAAAATATTTCGCAATTTTGCTCAATTTGTGCAAAAGCGAAGAAATAAAAATTGGATTAATTTTTTCTAAAATTTCATAGAAAACAAATAAAAAATCACATCACATTCGTAGAAAAATATCGAAAACACATCAATCTCATTTTTTGTAATGTTCGATCAATTGTTTCGATGAAATTGAATTGATTCAGACAAATTTGCCTGATTCAATCAAATTTGAACATTGAAACGAAAAATACAGTATCATAAAATTCAAAATTTCAACGTGAAAACAACGTGAAATTTCAAA
>OZJO01017929.1:0-15782 GCA_900406225.1 Acrobeloides nanus | reverse complement strand
AAAAAGTTATTCGCCTTTGAAGTATCGTTTCTAGTGATTTTTAGCTTTTAGGGTGCATAACTTTTCTTATTTTAGAGCAAAACTGTTTTTCGAGCTAGTAAAACATTAGATCTAACTTTTTTACCAAAACTATAACCTGTCTAGAGGTCATTTTAGGGGTCAAAACTTCAAATTTATTATAAAACCTTTCAAATCCACCTCTCCTTATTTCGACATTTTTTTAAAGGAAATTCATTTTTTTCGACTAAAAACGTTATGAATCACCATTTTGGACTATGCCGAACCATTTTAGAACAAAATTGAGGAAATCAATTTTTTGAGATTTTTCATACCTTGGGGGACCATTAGGAAAAAATTGGTTAGTTTTTTAAAGTTCTTGTCCGCGCTCAAAAATGGTTAGAAATTGTTTGGCATAGTCAAAAATGGTGAAAAATAATGCTTTTTCCTCCGACCCCATTTTTTTCCCATTTTCGACCGCCGTGATGTTAATCATGTTAACATTTTTAACATCGACTGAAATTCGCTTATTGGGTGGTAGAGTTGGCGGCACTTGCGCATGAAACATTGCGCACCTATATTTGCGCATTCACTTTTGCGCAGGTGCTATTGCGCATGCACAAATGCGCATGATTTTGTTGGCTCATCCTGTAATTATCCCCAAAAAATGTTACATGCGCAAATGTTGCACGCGCAAATGTGGGTGCGCAATGTTTCATGCGCAAGTGCCGCCAATCCTGATGGTACCACCCATCTGATCCCACATTTTCGCCCCTGATCGATACTATTTGTACGCATTTATGGTGACCTAAAAGGGGTGAACAGGTCGTTTGATGTTTCGAAACGTTTTTTATGTTTTTGAGGAGGATTTCTACGGAAAGACAAAGCCAATCCTGATAGTTTTGGTGTCGTTAGAAGGCTGGATTTCGTAGCAATCGATTATTAAAAATTATTAAAATTGCATAATTATTAAACAATGTTTTAAAAAAATATTTTTGACTAATTATGCAATAACTCCTCAACCAAAAGCCTATGCTTAAGCCTTAAGCGCTTGTTATACTTTTCCGCGAAAAAGTTATGGCATGAATTTGGTGTCATTCGATTGCTACGAAATCCAGCTTTCTAACGACACCAAAACTATCACGTATTTCCGGAGAAATCCTTCTCAAAAACATATGAAAGTTTCGAAACATCAAACGATCTAAAAAACAGTTTTGTAATCGTGCCATTTCTAGTATGCCTTTTTTTTATCGTGCCTTATTTGTATTCAGAAACTTCATGTCGTTAGTACCGTTTTTGATTATGCCAAAATTTTTGAAATAAAATTTTTATAAGACTACATTTTTACTTAAATTTTTTATTAGAAGAACTTCAATGAGTCTCGAAGAATGTAAGCTAGTCGTATTCGGTGAAGGTGGTGTTGGTAAAAGTGCGCTTACTTTTCAACTTGTTCGTAATATTTTCGTACAGGACTATGATCCGACAATTGAGGACAGCTATCGAAAGCAGGTGAGAGTTTTCTCGATTTTTATGGATGCTTACAGGGTGAGCCAAAAAACCTTACTTTTGCGTTTTTTTTTGGCGAAAAATTTTCACAAATTGCATGAAAATACCCCTTATATGTGATTTTTGAAAAAAATTGAAAATTTTTCACCAAAAAACGTAAAAGTACGATTTTTTTGGTTCATCCTGTAGAAGTTTGGGCTATTGCTGTTTTTTAATATGTGTATTAATTTTTATACATGCACACGGGGGTGCGGCACCCCCTTTCGTCTTATTGCAAAATTTTTAATGACTCCTTCGCATTTGGGGGCGGCGAAGCCGAAAGGGTCCTTAATATTTTCGAAGACCTCTTCGACCTTTTTTGTGCCCTTAGTATTTGGCCAAAAAATCGAATTTTATCAAAAAAATTGAATTGTAGTCAAAAATCGATTTTTTAAAGTTGATTTGTTGTTTTAAGGTTATAATCGACAACCGAGTCATCATATTGGACATCTTAGATACCGCTGGACAGGAATCTTTCTATATGAGTATGCGAGATCAACAGATTCGCTACGGAGATGGCTTTCTACTAGTTTTTGCATTGGATAATCTGAATTCATTTGAGAAAATTCAAGACTTTCGAAAGGCGATCGTGAATGTTAAAGAAAGTATTGAAGTATGGATTTTTGAAGATTACAATCATCTCACTAAGCCGCCCACCTTGAACCCCGGTTTAAAAAAAACTCAGAAAATTTAGATTTTTGTTGAAAAAATATGGAATTTTGATTAAAAAATGGTAAATTTGATAAAAAAAACCATAATGGGAGGCCATTAGAATTTAAAAAATTTGGGCAAATAAAGGGTGACCAAGGGATTTTTTCAACTTATTGCCGGCTTAAGGGAACAACACCGTGTTTCCTTCCCCTTTAATTACACCTTTGCCCCATTATGGTGGCTTAGCGAGCGTCGAATGTATATGTGCAGGAGTCAGAGATTTCATATTTTGAAATTCGCATAAAAATCTAATTCAAGTTGAACCTATAGAATATCAAATTTTTAAAAAGCTCCAACACAAATCCCCTGCTGAAAAAATTTCAGCAGGGGGTTTGTGTTGGAACTTTTTTAAATTTCGACATATATAGTTTCAATTTGAACTCGATTTTTATGCGAATTTCAAAATCTGAGATCCCCCGGTAGGAGTCCGTTGTATGGGTCTAATATTTTAGACTCATGTTTTTTTATTGCTAATCGTCCAATTTCTAGGTGCCAATGATACTGGTAGGAAATAAACACGATCTAACGGAACGTGCAATGGACCCGAAACAGATTCACGATATGGCTCGCACATTTGGAATCCCGTACATAGTGACTTCAGCCAAAACTCGTGAGGGCGTCGACGAAGCATTTCACTCGCTGGTTCGTGAGATCCGAAAGCATCGTGTCAATCAAAAGCAGCCGAAAAATGCCAGAAAAAGCCATAAACGAAAGAAGAAGAAGATTTGCTCAATTGTCTAAGAAACCAATCACCAGCGAAAAAATAAAACCCCCATGTTTTCGATTGTACTGTACGAATTTTTCCGGTATTTTGAATTTCTATATTGATGAGATTTTCATTCATATAGTCTTAATGTGTTATTTTTGGAAAATGTTTTGTTGTTGAAAAGTTTCTGGTTTTCAAAAACGTTTTATGTTTTGTTATTTTTCTTCACAATCTTCATACATTTGACCTCAAGTTTTATGCAAAATTTTCATATTAATATTGGTCAGGGATGTCAAGAACATTTGTTTCAAAATCAGCAAATCTGACTTCAAAAATCAGATTTTAGGAGCAAAATGCTAATTTTTCATTATGTTTCTTATAAATTTGACAAAATTTCGCATCTCCAAAATCAGAATTGACACTGAAAAATCAGCATTTTTCCAGATTTGACATCTCAAGATCAGTATTTTTCTGAAAAATTGGACAAGAATTCCTATTTTTTTAAACATCTTGTAATACATAATGTGTGTGTGAACAGACGATTTTGGGAACGTCTGATTTAAACCCACGCTAAAACAAAAGTTGGTAGGGGACGATGAGAGAAGATTGACACCAAAATCATCGATATCGGAGACAAAAAAATTTCAATTTTTTCAAAAAGGTTAGCTATAGCAGGGATAATTAAAAAAGTAATAACTAATACATTTTTAACTGGGAACGTCACTCGAAGTCACAACCCCCGAGCTCAGAGCGCTCGGTTACCGTTACTAGAGTACAGGGTGTATAAAAAACTCGAATTTTGGCAATTTTTCATGTTTTTCGACTCGAATTTTTTTCCTTCAAAATCCTAAAAATGACCCATATAGGGGTAATTTTATGTGGGATAGATTGCGCGCATTCTCGAAGCTTGAAAATATTTTCCAGGTCCTGATTCAGGAAAGTAAGTAAATTTGTATTTTTAGCTTTTATATACACCCTTACTTTCCTGAATCAGGATCTGGAAGCATTTTCAAAGCTTCATAAATATGCGCAATCGATTTTCCGCATAAAATTACCCCTATATGGATCATTTTAAAGATTTTTTAAGAAAAATTCGGGTCGAAAAACATGAAAAAATCTCCCAAATTCCGGTTTTTTTATACACTGTACTAAAATTTTCACCAAAAAAAGTACGGTTTTTTGGCTCACCCTGTACTTATTTCAGTTAATTGTAATGCAGAAAGATCATATGTTTAAAAAAAATCAAATGGAAAATAATATTCGCGATTTTGCTTCACAATTAGGCCTTTCTTAGGAGACGTTTAGCTTTTCGACTTGAAGCACGTTTTTGTTTTTAATGTCAGATGACTTCAAAATGGTCCAATCAAATTAGCCTCAGTAGTCAAAAATCGAATTTTTAAACTTTCAAACAACCGTTTCTTTACTCAAAATTTTCAAAAAAATACAAATTCTTGGTCTTTCTGCAGTTTATTTTCTATATATTGGAACGAAAACATCATGTGATTTATAAATATTCAATTAATCCGTATATTTATTGCTCATGCTGTATTGTGTATGTACTCATCTTGTCTTGTACTAATATGTATATTTACATTTTATGTTATGTGTTTTTTCTAAAAGGATAATAAAGTTTTCTATTTAATAATTTTCATAGTTTGAACCAGAAAATTGAGTCATTTTACGAAGTTTTTAAGAGACGATATCTTGAAAGCTCAAACATGGGAAGGGCACAGTGAAAAAGTTGTTGGAATTTTCTCGAATTTGACATATCCTACCGTTTTCGAGGTTGCTGAACACGAATCTGAAGTCTGTTTTTGAATCCGACTTTTAGCTTTCGAGATACGGTAGCCATGGTCCTGTAGGGTGTGTCGAAGCTTAAAAAAATCATAACTTTTTAATGTTAAATCCAAATCACATGATCTTGGTGTCGTTGAATGCGTCTGGATTTGAGCTTCATTTTTTATCACGACCATATGTCAAAACCTCAAGGTTGTGAAGCTATGACCGTTTTCCTGATTTTCAAGATGTCAAAAGGTGTTCAAAAATTCACTTTTTCAGCTATAACTTTTTATAGACATTCGAGCGCAAAGAAACCTGTAAAATGTAGCCCAAATCTCCAGCTTTTCAATGCCGGGTCGATCATAGCGCAGGTCGGTGCCAAAGTTAGAAGAATTCATACCCGAAGACAACCACTTCAAATATGAAAATTCTTTAGATTCGCGAAATTTGCCATAATTTATATATATTTATATATATATTCGGAAAATTCATGAAAAATGGAATCCATTTTTTGTTTTTACAGTAAATTCTGAATCGTTATCGCTATCGAGATAACCCCCGATTTTCAAGTTTTGGCGGAAATTTGAATTCCAAAATCGCCAACTTCAAACGTGATTATCTCGACACTTTGGCACCGACCTGCGCTATGATCGACCTATCATTGAAAAGCTNTTGGGCTACATTTTACAGGTTTCAGATCTTTGCGCTCGAATGTCTATAAAAAGTTATAGCTGAAAAAGTGAATTTTTGAACACCTTTTGACATCTTGAAAATCAGGAAAACGGTCATAGCTTCACAACCTTGAGGTTTTGAAATATGGTCGTGATAAAAAATGAAGCTCAAATCCATACGCATTCAACGACACCAAGATCATGTGATTTGGATTTAACATTAAAAAGTTATGATTTTTTTAAGCTTCGACACACCCTACAGGACCATGGCTACCGTATCTCGAAAGCTAAAAGTCGGATTCAAAAATGGACTTCAGATTCGTGTTCAGCGACCTCGAAAACGGTAGGATATGTCAAATTCGAGAAAATTTCAACAACTTTTTCACTGTACCCTTCATATATGGGAGCAAGTGTGAAAAGTCGAGATATCGTCTCTTAAATTTCTTTAAAAAAACCGGTAATAGTAAGTTTATAACACAACCATAAAGCAAATGATCAAAAATTGGATAAATAACGATAATTACAATTAAGATAAAAAAATGTGATCAAAATATTTAGAGAGCAAATATTAAAAAAAACTCGTTTAACAGTAAACAGAAAGGCACAATTTCTACAATTTACTTCTCCGACGTTGCATGAAGGCACGGACCAACGAGTTGACTCCTTCAACAGTTGGTAAGAGAACGGGGAAAAACAGCGGCAAATATATGGCATATTTCTGACTCCATGGGAAGTTGAGATATTCCAATAAGGATGGGTGATTCGCAGCACGTTCGGCAAAAATCCGGGCTTTGGCTGATGAATAGGTATCTGAAAAAAAGCATTTTTTATAGAAAATTTTTCGATTTTGACGAATTTTTCGTCTTCCAATTCTTACACCTTCCATTGTCATAGCTCTCTATAGACCAACATCTATAGACTAAAATTCTATGTCCAAAAACTTGCTTCTCCAGATTCAATCCCACTGTTTGACCTTGGGACTTGTTGATCGTCATAGGGGTATTTTCATGCGATTTTTGAAACAAAAAAAGATTTTTGAACAATTTTCGCCAGAAAAACGCAAAAGTACGTTTTTTTTGCTCATCCTGTATACAATGACTTAATAACACTTTAGACGCAAACGATTTTTATTTTACTGCTAATAACTCACCAACACAGAAATTTTCTTTCGTCTTATCATTCGCTTCCAAAGCTGCACCAATCGAATCTCGGACCAATGCCGCCACTTCGTCCGAAACCACCAAATCCGAAATCTTCGAAGTCATTTCGTGAATCGCTCGAACAAAATGTCTTGCTCTCAGTTGATTTTCCACATAGGCATGTAAGCGCAGCCGTTGCCAGGACAGGTCATTCACAGAGTCGGATAAACGAGTGAAACCACCAGGCAGGATTTTTCTGAGCCCCAAAAGACTTCGTAGTACGTCCAAAACACCAGCGTTTGGATTTTTTGCTTGGTTCGGGCAAGTTATACAAGTGCTTACGATGCCTCCCCATGAAGCTACGGAGATGGAGTTGGCTGGCAGATTCTGAAAAAATTAAATATTTAAAGGCACTCTTAGGTTATATAAATGACTCATTGTGAACAATTTTTTGACAAAAATTGTACTCATATAACGATTTACGTATCAAAAATGATTCATTTTGAAGACATACAAAGTTTTTGAATAAAAATTGCGACTTGTTTTGAACATGATAACGATTTTGGTTCAAAAATAATCAATATAAGATTGAATTAAAACAAAAAATCGGCTCTAGGATGATTCGAAAAAGTCCAAAATTGTCCATTTTTCATCAAAAATCGTAATTTTATGTGTCTTCAAAAATGAAAATTCAGTTTTTTTCGGCCTATAAAATTTTCCTCTCCCCCACGTACCTTCTCATCAACCAACCCAATATCATGTTCCGAATAAATTACAGCCAATTTAAAAGTCGGGTTCGGCGCTTCAATAGCCGCACTATAGCGATCCACCTCGGTAACAAAGTCCGAAATCGAGCCAAATGGAATGTAGGAGAAATTTTTCTCTTGCCGTACAAAATTCTCCAATGCAAAGTCCCAGAAATGCTCCCAGCTCAAAGAAATATGCGTAGTATTGGTAAGGAGATTGGCCAACCGTTCGATGGTGTCGGTGATTTTAGATTCTAGGACACTGCTTCGTGGCTGAACACCCGGATCATCGTGGATGAAAATTACGTGTACATTGTAATTGGGCGAAATCGAAATATCTTCCCAAACGGCTATATCTGGTTTCTGAAATAGAGAGAAATTCAGTAAAATTTTTGCAAATTTTAACATTCCACAATATTTTGAGGGCTATTCAAATCTGGGGCCCCCAATTACGTGAAACAAATTGAAATTTTTTCCAAAAAATGATCCCTTTAGACTAATTTTTAACGAGGAATCCAAAAAACGCACTCCCGAAGCGTAAAAACACTTCCCTGACACTGTTTTGAGCAAATTTTAACAGTATAACATGTGATTCTTGTTCAAAACGTGGTCCTAAAGAGGGCCGTTGGGATAAAAAACGTTGATGCACTACATGAAAGTTTCATGATGAAACACACACTATGTGTTATGGTCTTTGCTCAAAAAGCCCAATTGGGCCTGAAAGTTCATCAAAAATGAATAATAATGGCGCCAGTCCTAGATGCCCATGGGAGAAGAAAATTTTTTCTACAGCNTCTTTGCTCAAAAAGCCCAATTGGGCCTGAAAGTTCATCAAAAATGAATAATAATGGCGCCAGTCCTAGATGCCCATGGGAGAAGAAAATTTTTTCTACAGCCTAAGAAGGTTTATACCTGCATTTTTTCGTTTTAAGGCCATATCTCAGTCAATTTAAGTCCACTTGGGCTGAAATTTTTTTGTTCAACTCCTGAAATCAATGCGAACAACTTTTCTTCCCCATGAGCATCTAAGACTGGCGCTATTATTATTATTCATTTTTGATGAACTTTCAGGCCCAATTGAACTTTTTGAGCAAAGACTGTAACACATAGTGAGTGTTCCATGTTAGTGAAGGCAAGGATACAACGATGTAAAGTGATATAAAATTTGCATATTTGAACATCAAAAGCATACAATTGGCTTGAATTCTTCTTTCTCTTGTTCATTCATTCTTTCACGTTGCATAATCATGGATAATCGGTTAATGTCCAAAACTTCTTCATAAATGATTCGGCGTACACGCTCATACAAATTTTGAGAATCGACCAAATTTTTCGGAATCGGCAAAATGTATCGGCCATGAGTTATGAGAATCTGAAAAAAGTAGTGTGAAATTTAACTCAGGAAGCTACTGAAGATTTTTTCTGGAAATGACCCCCTATAAGGGAAAAATGCGGGGAAATCCAAATTTGATATTTTTGAAGCAAAAAAACGCTTTCCTGATTCAGAGAAGGCCTGTATACTGAAGCAAAAGTTGCAAAAATGCGATTTTTGTCGACCTCTTTTGGGGTAAAAATGTGCAAAAAACATTATTTCCTCGAATTTTTGCGTCGATATATATACAGAATTGAAATTTATGGTCAAAAATTCTTTTTTTGTGTCAAATTCGAATTCCCCGCACATTTTTACCCAATAAGGATCGTTTTTAAGCAAAAATCGCATTTTTTCGACTTTTCGCTTCAATACACAATACGCCTTTCCTGAATCAGGAAAGTGTTTTTCGCTTCGAAAATTAAAAATTCAGATTCCCCCCACACGTTTTTACCCCTAGAGGGGTCATTTGAAAAAAAATTTCAAAACATTTTTCACAAGGTCCCCCTATTGTGTAGTATAGTAGCTTCCAACACGGCATCGAAAAAAACCCACCTCAGATTGTCTATTTGCTTTCAACCGATCAAATTCACTTTCTTCCAAAAAGACCAATTCCACTTCACATCCATTTGCATTAGGCGATCTTATAAAGTCCAACAAATTCTCTTGATATTTCAGCTCAAAGTCATAGCTTAACCGAAGTGGCACATCGTATGAAAATGGTGAAAGCTAAGCACATATGTATAAATTTCGCTGGAAAATTGTTTGAAGCTACCTCATTTTCAAGCCATAATTTTGAAATTCGTTTCAAGAATTCTTCCGTCGATTTCTGGTCATAATACATCCGAACTTGGAGTGGAATGTGAATTTTCACTGACGGGTCAAAATTCTCCAAAGCGGCACGATAGGGTGTTGTAGTCAGCCACCAGATGGGAACGCCAATCACAACGATGACAACAAGATAGGCATAAAAACTGATGCAACGATATCGCAGCTCTTCGGCTTCATACTCGGTCATTACTTGCTATAAAAGAGAAAATTTGCATTTAAAAAATAGTACAGAAGAGCTTTCGGAGATCGGTCTCGTCTTCAATCAGGGGCGTATTTAAGAAGCAATTGCCCCCCCCCCCTCGTCGCTGAAAAATTTTCTACTGATTCCCCTTATGTTTTGCCCAAAATGTCAAAATTTTATCCAATTTTTCACCAAAAAAAAACGCAAAAGTACAGTTTTTTTGGCTTATCCTGTACGAATATAGACACCCTGCCTCCCCCGTCGATGAATCCTAAATAGCCCCTGCTTCCGAGATGAGCTAGGCCTCACTTGATGCCAAGCCCATAGTNTTGGCTTACCCTGTATGAATATAGACACCCTGCCTCCCCCGTCGATGAATCCTAAATAGCCCCTGCTTCCGAGATGAGCTAGGCCTCACTTGATGCCAAGCCCATAGTAGTAAAAAATTAATCAAAAGAGAGATTTTCAAACGTTAAAATCCTTTCGAGAAATAAAATTTCCAAATACTTTTAAAATCTCTGCGTCTCGGGAATTCTCTTCAACAATAGTTTTATCTTCATCGCAATTTTTTCGATCCAATAAAGTTTCAGAAGAAGTCTCTGTTTGAGGCGATTCAAAATCAAGTAACGGTGAATTTTCTGCATTCTCTTCAACTTTTCCAGATTCAACAGGCTAAAAATTGATTGATTTTTAAAAAGTTAGATATAGGTACTATACGACTTTGATGGTCCCACTAAAAAAATTTTCCAGCCCAAAACCACATTAGTGGGGTCATCAAAGTCGTATAGTACCGATAAATTTTGGTAGCAATCGGATAAATTTCGAATCTCACACACAGCAATCCATTTTTTTGAATATCTACTAAAAAACACTTACATTTTTCTCAGAAGAATTACTCAGCTTTTTTGAGCGTCTTGTCATTTTGTTCAACTGGTTCAGAAAGCCACTTATGTAAATTTTTCAAAGATGATAATTCCTATAAGTGTCAGTAATACAGGGTGTTCCAAAAAACCGCCATTTGATGAAAATTTTTTCAAAAATTTTTTTCTTCCAAAATGACTCATTAGGGAAATTTTTATGCGAAAATTCGATTGCGCGAATCGAAAAACCTCCCAGACCATGAAATATCCAATTTTCGTATTTTCAAATAGGAATTCCTACCGAAAATAACTGAAAAATACGAAAATCTTTATTTCATGATGTGGGAGGTGTTTCCAAAGGTTTTCGATGCGCGCAATCGATTTTCGCATCAAAATACTCCTAATGTCACTTTGGAAGACAAAATTTTCGCCAAAAAATGACCAAATGGAGATTTTTTTGAAATACCCTATAGTTCTTTAGGGTTGCCTAGCGCCGTAATTTTGGTACAGATGAAGGTTTTTCTATGCGAGGAATCGATTGCGCGCATTGCCGAATCGTGAAAATGCTTCTCTGATTCAGCGAAAGGGTAGGTGTATTGAAGCGAAAATGAACCAATATTCGGATTTTCGTCGGAAAAACGGCTGCCTAGGAGTTTTTCTAGGCGGGGAATCGTTTACGCGCATTTCCAATGTATGAAAAAATTTCTCTGACACTGGTTTAAGCGAGTTGAAACGATTTCATTATAAAACCTTTTTAGAGAGTATACCCATCGTATGGGTACCTTCCTGTGGCTAAAATCAACAAATTCCTTCAGATTCGAGTTCCCAATGTCAAAAAACCCCCGAGTAGAAAAAATCAGTCGATTTGGAGAACTTCTTGAAATTTCGATTTTTCAAAAGCCCAAAAATTATTGTACAACCCAATATTTTCAAAAAATCCATGTGTTTTTTTACTTAAACATCAGAATTTTTAAAATAAAATTTGCAAAAATCAGGGGCAAGGAAGCATTTTCAAACTTGGACCTAAAAATTATTTTTCTAAAAATGACCCTATTAGGGGTAATTCGATGCGGGGAACAGGGTGTGAAAAAAAAAGTGGTATCACATCACCCACCCTGGGTGGTACCACCTTTTCGCCCCCTGGCGGGGAATCGATTGCGCGCATTCCCGAAGATTGAAAATGCTTCCCTGCCCCTGAATCAGGGTCAGAGAGTTCTGGGGTTTCGATGCGAGGAATCGATTGCGCGTAATCTCGAAGCTTCAAAATACTTTCCTGATGTGCGCAATCTATTCCCCGCACCGAAAAACCCCAAAAGCGAATAATTTAACATAAAAAAGTTGATTTTCGCTTCAATATACTGGCCCTGAATCAGGGACAGGAACTATTTATAAGCAATTGTGGCGACTTTGAGCTTTTGTTTGAGGTTATCTGTCCTCCAAAACTATACAATAGCTTTGAAGGCTATCATGCCTCATTTTTAATCTTGGAACTCCAAGTGCCGATTTTCAACAAATGAAAACTGGGTATCAGGATTCCAAATCTTTCGATAGTTTAGTTTTAAAAACTTTTTTAAAAAATAAAAATTCCTAACCTCAAATTTAGGCAAACCAACAAAATAAAATGCAATTATCACAACTTGTATAATCACCCAAATAAATCCAAGTTTGTCTCCTAATACCATTACAACATACCTAACACCATCAATTAAGCCAAATTGATTATTCATTAAGAATTTTTGGTCATGAAACCTCTTAGATAGTGTGTTTTCATAATCACAATTTTGTCTTTTATTCTTTAAAAAATTATAATCGTGAGGAATGCAAAAACAATACTGCGTTAAGTAGAAAAAATCGATGACATATGAATGAAAGCTTATATAGACACGTAAACATATATAAAAGTAAAGAAACTTATGTACAAATATAAAAAGGACAGGCATAATTAGGAGACTCATTACTCGAGATTATATAAATCCAAGCTATTGCCCTAGACAGGCCCAGTATCGAATTCTGAAACCCTTACTTGATCCTGATTCAGGGAAGGGGTTAGTGTATTGAAACGAAAATCTAAAAATACCCTTACAAAAAGGCTATGTGGTCGGAAATGTCACCACTGGGGATTTTTCTATGCAGGGAATCGATTGCGCGCATTCCCGAACCCTGAAAATGCTTCTCTGGCCCTGATTCAGAGAAAGAAATGGGTGTATTGAAGCGAAATACACAGACCCTTGCCTGAATTAGGGTCAGGGAAGCGTTTTCAGTATTCGGGAATGCGCGCAATCGATTCTCCGCATAGAAAACCCCAGAAGTGACATTTTCTATCATCTAGCCCTCTTGCAAGGCTAATTTCGATTTTCGCTCCAATACACCGCCCCTTCTCTGAATCAGGAAATAATTTTCAGGGATCGGAAATGCGCGCAATCGATTCCCCGCATAGAAAAACCTCAGGAGTGACATTTTCGATCATTTAGCCCTCTTGTACGATTTACGGGTTAATTTCGGGGGGAGGGATGGGGCCCCTCCCAACGTCACTAAGGGTCTGGCCCTATAGGGTGTTAATTTCAATGATTCACACCAAACAAATGTTACGGGCAACACCAAGATTGGTATTAATCCTTACACCAAAAAAATCACACCAATCGTTTTGTGTGTAGAGTATCTATACAGATTCATGTCCTAACTATGCCCATAAAATAACTGAAAGTCATTAAAAAATGCACTTTATAAAAATTATTTTGCAATCGAGATTCTTCAGAAAAACTTTCAGCGTCGATTCCATTTGGCGCGCTGCGCAAAAATGTCACTTCGGAGATCCTGAGCAAAACAAATGCCAAGAAACTGAATCACAGCAACTACAAAAATGGACGTTCCCACATAAACAAAGTTGCTATTCAACCATTGTTGCAGTTTTGGCAAACAACCTTCCGTGTAGATCACATCACCAACATGACGGGGCTAAAAGAAATGTTAAAGGACCAGTCTCTAGTGAGAAAAAAGTTGCCATTCTTTGTTGATATTTATCGGAAAGTTCATGAAAAATCGAGCATTTTTTGTTTTTACGGCATTTTTTGAATCGTTTGTAGTCTTCGAGATAATTGCGTTTGAAATTTTGAAAACCAACAAAAATGGCAACTTTTTTTCCACTGGACTGGTCTTTTAATTGTTTAAATCCACTTACATCTAAAAGGCGAACTCGGTGACCACAAGCGTAGTTTTCTAACTCTCGACCATTTATGCAGCAGGAAAAGGGGACACCACCAGCTTCTTCAGATTTTAGAGCTTTGGCAGTCGAATTGAAATAAATATTCAAATCCCAGTCATCGGGTTTGTTGATCCCGCAGCAATGCCAATCTGTTTGCATCCAATCGATTAGAGTTTGTAGATCGGGATCATCACGGTAAAGTATCACATAAAATTTAAACAATACAGCATTAGTTCCAACTATATCCTACCATATCATCTAGCCTCGTCTTCAACTCTGTCTCAATCCAATCTTTTGAAACAAATGCTAACACTACTATAATCACTTCAGCTAGCAAAAGAAGGCCTAATAAGGTTGAGTACATGGCAAGAAAGCAAGTATTTTCACGCAAGGCACCAACACAGCCTAAATTTTGTTTTTTTCATAACCTCAGGCTCGTATGCGCATCTCGAGGAACTGGAAGCGTACATCATTCTCCTCTATAAAAGGGGCGATGAAAAGCGCATGGAAATTTGGCGTCCTATAGCACTTACAAACAAAGTTTACACTGGAATTTGGGCTCAACGGCTCGATACATATCCTGAACTTATCAGCCCACAGCAAGAAGGCTTCTGCCGAATCGATGGCACTGGCGAGCACACAGTTTTACTTTGTAACGCCGTCAACCAGACTACTAACTTGAAGGAGATAGCGGTGGCATAGCTCGACCTTACAAATGCTTTTGGCTCAATTCCACACGACGCTATGATTCAAGCACTTCAATGGTTTCCTGATGATTTCGTCCGCCTAATCAGACCTCTACACAGACATCACCACTTGCCCCCCCCCCAAAATCGAGAACTCGTACAGGCCTGCATAATTTAATATTAATCCTACCGCTAAACCCTATGGCAAAAGTTACAGCACCAATTATGATCATCAACCATGCCGGATCAAGATAAAACTTTGACAAACGATTCAACTGACTATATGGGTTATTCTTTTCGATTTGAGCCCATGCACCGACGATGAGTAAGGCAAAGCCGAGAATCCAGAAAATTACATTAAAACCGAAAACGGTGTATTTGACGCAACAGCTAATTTCAGAATCACCACCAGCGCCCGGGTAATACCGATCGGATGTCTGAAAAAAAGTTTCTATATCAATTTTCAAACATCGAATTTACCGGAAGGGGTCGGTGATGCCTCCGTACATGCCTTTGCCTGCTAGATGTCATCCCATTTAATGCTAAAAATGTAAAATACATTGAAATATCAGGGGGAGAAAGTTAGGTTTGGGGCTTTTAACAAAAGTTAGGGAACTCCAGCAAAAGGTAGGGGAATTTCAAAAATTTTATTTTCGTATAAGCATATGATACTAATGCTAACGGCGGGTTACACGAAAATAAAATTTTTGAAAAAAACTTTTGCCTGAGACTCAAAATAAAATTTTTGAAATTCCGGCCCTGAGTCCTCTAACTTATGCCAATTAACAATCTCGAGTCCCCTAACTTTCTCTCCCTAATAAAAGCATTCTTTAAACGCGCAATATACACTCCGTTCATTCCTAAAACATTAAACGCGCTATGTGTCTGTGTATCTGTTTGTGCTATCTCCGTTACCTTAAGTCAATTCAGTCCTATACCAATCGATAGGGCTTGGTGAGAGAAGAAAAATGACACCAAAATCATGGGGGTACTCTTCAAGGAAAATTTTTTAGCCCCATATCAAGTATTATATTTGAAATTTAATGTCTATTAGGAAGCTCTCATGACGAAGACTGTCGAGTCATAGAAATTGCTCTCAAGTTCGATTCCCTGCAGGATCCAAAAGATTTTGTCCTTGACAAAGAAAAATTTAGAGAAAAAAAAATTAAAAAATGGGTTAAAATGGCTTATTAACAACTGGAAAGTGTTTCTTGGCCAGGTTAACATCTGGAAAGTTAACACCTGGAAAGTGAGGGCCACCACTAATACGTTCGGACGGCTCCCGAACGGACTTTAGTTCACTAATAACTTCACTAATTGCGTTCGGAAACATCACTAATAGGCGTTCGGACGCGTTCA
>OZJO01017924.1:0-12525 GCA_900406225.1 Acrobeloides nanus | reverse complement strand
TGTCACTTTTGGAGACATATTGTCACTTTTGGAGATATATTGTCACTTTTGGTGACAAGTAAAAAATTGACGTCATCTAGATAAAAAGCATTAGGACGTTGTAAATAACACAAAAATAGATGAATTTTTTAAATTTTGCGAAAAAAGTTTGTCTCCAAAAGTGACATTGTGTCACTTTTAGAGACATTTTTGTCACTTTTTGCCGAACCCAACTTAAGAGACACTTTCTCGAGTTTTCAAAGCGGCTGAATGCGCGTATCAAGTTGAGTTTATAAAGTGAGATTAACGCATGGGAAAGTTTTTAAAAGTCATTTCGAGTCAAAATTCGGGAGCCAAAAATTTCAAAACCTTGTCCAAAGCTCTATACCATCGATTTTACGTGTATTTTTTGAAATTTTTTTGGCCAAAATTTCTTTCTGGCAGATGTATTTCAATATGGAGAACATTTCTAGCGTGGTTCCGAAAAAATCTGAGAAGTTTCAATTTTGGAGATAAAAACAATGTCACATGCTCTTGGTTGATATATTCACGTAGGGGGAAAGTGTGGGAAAAAATGACGACAGAACAAATAATAAAAGTTTTCGTTTCAATAACACGAAAAAGTATTGTTGTGATAAAATTTTTATCTCTACTACTATGTTTTACATTTGTCGCCACTTTTGGCCATACTTTTCCCCACCGTGATGTTAGCGTCTGATTTGCGGGGCTTGTATAATTGATCGCTCAATTGTCGATATATATGGACGTGCCGTCATCTGGAGAGCAATACACGTCTAAAATTTTTTGAATCTTATCATGAAAATTGTACAGGCACGGCGTTGATCTTTTACAAAATACCCCCTATTGTTCAAGGAAAAAATTTGAAAGTTTTTTGAGGATAACTTTTTGTCTGCCGTTTAATTTGGCCAATTTGTGGATATAGTATAAAAAAATGCTGAATAAGATGGCATCGAAATTTTTTCATGAAAATTCATTTAGGGAGTTAAAAATTTAATTTTTTTACAAAAATTATCCATATTTTTAAGTACAAAAAATTATTTCGGCTATTCTTTTAGTCCAAACACGCTAATTTTTTGTACTCGGGGGTTTTAGACTATACACTCGTATAAAAATTGAACATGTTTATTATTTTCTAATAAAAATCTACATTTATCACTTTTTAGCATATTTCGATAATAAATCAATTATTTCTCCTTTATTAGGATTATACGTCGATCTAACGATATGCAGTGCTGTCTTCCTATTGGCGTTAATTTTTTCTGGATCTGCACCTTGCTCTAGTAAATAACGAACAATGTTAATATTATTTTTGGAAACTGCTCTCATAAGGCTTGTCCAACCATCTTCATCTTGAATTTCTATATCAGCACCATGCTTTAATAATAACTCGACAATCAATGTATTATCATTTCGGTTTGATGCAGCAATATGTAGAGCAGTTTTATCGGAATTATTTTTTCTATTTGGGTCTGCACCTTGCTCTAGTAAATACCGGACAATGTTAATATTATTGATAGAAACTGCTTCCATAAGGCTTGTCCAACCATATTGATCTCGAATTTCTATATCAGCACCATGTTTTAGTAATAACTCGACAATCAATGTATTATCATTTGGATTTGATGCAGCATGATGTAGAGCAGTTTTATTATTATCATTTTTTCTATTTGGATCTGCACCTTTCTCTAGTAAATAACGAACAATGTTAATGTTATTGTTGGAAGCTGCTATCATAAGACTTGTACGGCCAAATTTAGTTCGAATTTCTAAATTAGCACCATGTTTTAATAATAACTCGACAATCAATGTACTATCATTTGGATTATCTGTAGCATAATGTAGAGCAGTTTTTTCTTTATTATTTTTTCTATTTGGGTCTGCACCTTTCTCTAGTAAATAACGAACAATGTTACTGTTATTTTTGGAAACTGCTATCAAAAGGCTTGTCCAACCATCTTTATCTTGAATGTCTATATCAGCTTGATGTTTTAATAATAACTCGACAAACTCTGTTTTATCACTTTGATCTGATCAATCTTGTCTGCACTCATGTCAGCTTCTTTGAGTGTGCCTAGAATAACCATTTCTATCCTGTGAAAAAGAGGAAAGCAGAGTTTATCAAAAGTCACTCGATCCATCTTTATATCTTCATCTATGCCTGGGAAAAGCTCACCAAGGTATAGGCTAAAAACTTTTTAGTATAACAAATTTTCTTTAAAAGAATACTTTGCTTCTTCTGTAGAAGTTTTCATATGTTTTAAATCGATACACTGTCTCAATAGCTTTTGCATGACTTTAACATTTTCTGCTATTTTCTTTTTGTACTTCTTTTCTATTATATCCACAAAATGGTCCATAAGAGCATTGTCAAAATCTCTGCCACCAAGCTGCGTATCTCCACCTATATCCACAACATTAAAAATACCATCTTTAATCTTTACAATAACGACATCCAACGTCCCTCCTCCAAGATCAAATACTAATAAGTTAGTGTCAGAAAATTTCTCTTGATTAAATCCGTATGCATATGCGGCTGCAGAGGGTTCAGAAATCATTTCCAAAACATTAAGCCCTGCCAGTTCAGCGGCCTTAGTTATAGCTGCTTTCTGGTTTTCATCGAAATAAGCGGGAACTGTTAGAACGATATTTTTGATTGGCTTACAGACAACATTTTCGGCTGATTGTTTCAATTTGATCAAAATTTGGGCCGAAACTTCTTCTGGCTTTATACGTTTTGTTTGGTTATCCAAGTTCACTTCAACTTCGGAGTTTTCATTGACCTTAAATGTCCAATATTTGCCATTTCGTTTAATGCTTTCAAGAGCATTTTGATTCCCAATTAGGCGTTTCATATCTAAATTTGCTCAAAAATGGAAAATTTGGTTTTTATGTAAAAATGTTCTACCGTAAATAGTATTAGATGGGTTAAATGAAAGTTGGCGCTGTGCTGGTTGGCCTATTAAAATTTCACCATTTTGTTTATACGAAACGTATGAAGGAGTTGTTCGTTGTCCTTAAAATATCGAAATACTCAGTTTTTAGTTAATAGTATCCCTACAGCAGCGTATCCAGGGGGCGAGGCTCCTACCCCGAAATCTAAAAAATAAAATAATCTCCTCTCGTTCCATGTTTTTGCCCAAAATGCTTGAAAAAAATTTTTCACCAAAATTATCCAAAGTTTGCTATTTTTCAACAAAAATTTGCCATTTTTTAAGAAATTTTTAAAGATTTTTAAAAAAATGTCATTTTATCAAAAATTTCATTATTTTTTAATAAAAAATACCCTATTTTTCAATTTTTTTCCTATCAAAATATCAATTTATCATTTGGGCAAAAAGTGCCTCTCCCCATATCAGACCCCCAGCTACGTCCTTGCCCCTCCCCCTGGGTAGCTATGCGCCTGTACCCTACCATCAGAATTGGCAATAATCTCGACTTGATTGTTCCTCCATATACCAACACAAGAAAATGTTGTACCAAGATCAATACCCACTGGTGTTTCATCTATGTAGATTATGTATATTTAAAAAAAATAATAAATATATGTACAGGGTAGCTAAAAAACCGTACTTTTGCGAATTTTTGCAAACAAATTTTTTAAATTGTGTCCAAAATGACCCTATGGGGGTTTTTCTATGCCAGAAATCGTTACGCGCATTGAAAAATCTTGAAAACGCTTCCCTAATTATGAAATCGCAGAAAATTTAAAAAAACGAAATTTTCTGGTTTTTTCTGCGATTTCATGGTTAGGGAAACGTTTTCAAGATTTTTTTAATGCGCACAAACGATGTCTCGCATAGAAAAATCCCCATAGGATTACTTTGGAAAAAAATTTTAAAAATTTTATTGCAAAAAATTGATCAATTCGCAAGACTATGATTTTTTAGCTACTCTATAGCTTACCTGACATTTTGAAAGTACTTATTTAATGATATTTATTAAAAGTAACCAATATCTTTTTTATATTCAAACCAACAAATACATAATTGATGTAAGGTAATTAAAAATCAATTGGTTCTTATCATTGCCTTGCTTTTGAATATCGATTTTTTGTTCTTCATATAAAATTTTCTAAACAAATCCCAAAATTTTTGGCATAGACTCAAATGAAACGAAGAGGATGAAAGGATACGAATGAAACGATCGAATGAAACGATTTGCCTGAAACTGAATTACAAGAATCAAAACAATTCGGGTTTGAATTTGCCTGAATATTGATACGAAAACCCTGAATTTGGTTATGTCGTTTCATTCGTCTCGTTTGCAACCTTTCGTTTCGTTCTATTCGTCCCTATGCCAAATTTTTGAGTTTAAAAAAGATTCATCAGATTACCACAAAATGATAAGAAATTTTTTGAAACTACTATGATTGAGTTAAAAAACCTTTTTTAAGAAAACAGAACTTTATGTCACAAAATGTGTGACAATTTTTTAAGGGTTATTACTTTTTTGTGCGATTTTCTCGTTTTTCTATCGATTTTCATCCAAAGTAACCTTTAGGAAAATTGTAGAAGAAATCAAGCTCTACAACTTTGGTAAAGAAATTTTGAAAGATTCTTTCTATAAATCGATAAAATTCATTTTCAAAATAAGTATCCCTACAAAATTTTTGTGACATCCAAAGCTCGGTTTTCTCGAAAAGTTTGTTTTAAGCGCTTAATACAGTGATGATAAGAACATTTTTTCAAAGTCAGCAAAAAATTTGTAATAAATTTTTGTTTAAAAAATAGAATAAGTTTGTTTTTCTCCATTCCTTTTATTTTTACACTCCCGGCTAACCCCAGGAGTGCGTTCAAAAAATTTGGTTTATCAAACACAGTTCGTAGAACCGGTCAAAACATCCTAGTACCTTTTGATACTGGGTAAAAACCGAAGCAGACATGAAAATGTTCCTACTCTGTCTGTCAACATTTTCTACTTTAATAAGTCCCATTTCATCGGCCATGTTAGACACAATACTATTTTCATGTACGGAAATTTCTTTGTCTGTCTAACAGTTTTCGCTTGTTGCTGAGCAATCAATGTCATTTTCTAGCTTTTCGGAGGTCACAAAAATGCCCTCTTTTCTAAAAATTTAGGCGCAGAACTTTACAGCGCAGTTTCTTGGGATAGACCCAAGACAGAGTTCTTTGAAGAACTTGAAAGTTCTCGATCTCCAGACTCACAAAACTAATCCTTGGTTCTGCGCACCAGGGACTAGATTTTGGTTCCTGCTCCGAGTTTGAATATTGATATGGGTCCTTCTACGAGTTAGTCAGAGGATCCACTTATCCAATGATAGCTCTAAAAAGTCATATCAATATGTTTTTTGATTTTAATAAGTTTGATATATCAAAAATGTTTTTTTAAATTATATGTTATTGAATTTGTCTTTAGGCATTTTTATTTTTTTTAACTTCCATTTTAGGACCGAATTCGGCATAGTGTCGCAGCACTATGATTACCTATCATGATTCCGTAAAAATAGGACATCTTCAGCTTAGTACTTAGGTAACAATTGATGTCTTTCTAAACGCCTAAGAACTTGCTAGCTAAGCTTCATGGAAAGGAACTCTGCCTCCCTTTCCATCGTGAGAGCTGCTTCCATCGTGATGATAATCCTTTTCATCGTGAGTGTTCGTGAGAGCTGCAGAGCTCCCCAAGACGTATCAAAATCCCGAAAAGATGTTGGCAAGTCCGAATTTAAAAAAATTTGCCAATCGATTCGTCTCGCTGAGTACTTTAAAACGAGTACCATATAATGGGGTTTTGAGGATTTGATACATAGCCGAATGGCTAACGTGCTCGACCTTCACTCATAGGGCGCGAGTTCGATCCCGCGCACAAAAGTCATTTTTATTACATATCCATATTTATATGCGGGGAACACGATGGCGCTATTATTTTTCCATGAAAAATTTTGGAAAACTTGTAAAAATCGAAAAAAAATTTCTATGCGAGAAATCGTTTGCGCGCATTGACTAATCTTGAAAACGCTTCCCTAACAATGAAATCGCAGAAAATTGTTAACACAGTGATGTATATTTATAGCTAATAGCGCGAAATTAAATTAGTCCGGATTTTTATTCGTCATCCGTTATGTGTGGCACTCGGAGCTCATTATCTCTCGAGCACGGTAGCGCTCGTTCCCCGATTCTACTCTTAGAAAAAATAGTCCATTTTTAAAAGTGTTAGGGGGGGGGGATAAAAAATCCCGATTATTGGAAACGTAATTTATGGATGACCCCTATATCTAAGCGAAAATAGCGTTTCAGAAAATACGGTTTCCTACAGACCTACACTTGCGGAAAAAACTTACACCACCCAGTGACAAATCATTAAAATTAAAATTTGTCTTATCTCAACGAAATTAAATGCTTCGAGATCGTAAAAAAGCTAAAAATACCCAATTTCGAGATCAAAATCTCCGAGAGTCTCGATTTCGAGATCTCGACAACCCTAATTATTAGAATTAAAATTTAGAAAAAATGGATCATATTTTTTTTCTCACTAAAAATATTTTTTTTCTCACTAAAAATATTTTTTTTCTCACTAATATTTTTTTTCTCACTAAAAAATTTTTTTTTCTCACTAATATTTTTTTTCTCACTAAATGTAAAAAGTTATGATTTATTATTGATTTGTGATGTACATTGAAATAATCATTTGATTTATCTTTAACTTCGCGCGCATTTATTCCGCTTAATTTATGGCTTGTTTGGCCAATTTCCAAGCGCTGGGTCATTCTAGGCCATTCGATTTCCATGATAATTTTTTTTGAGCACAAAATATTTTTTTTTGAGCACAAAATAATTTTTTTTGCGACAAGTATTCTTTTTTGCGCACAAGTATTTCTTTTTGCGCACAAGTAGCCTAAGGCCTAAGCCTAAGGCCTAGGCCTAAGCCTAAGCCTAAGGCCTAAGCCTAAGGCCTAGGCCTAAGCCTAAGCCTAAGGCCTAAGCCTAAGGCCTAAGCCTAAGCCAAAACTTAAGCCTAAGGCCTAAGCCTAAGGCCTAAGCCTAAGGCCTAAGCCTAAGGCCTAAGCCTAAGGCCTAAGCCTAAGGCCTAAGCCTAACTCCTAAGCCTAAGGCCTAAGCCTAAGGCCTAAGCCTAAGGCCTAAGCCTAAGGCCTAAGCCTAAGGCCTAAGCCTAAGGCCTAAGCCTAAGCCTAAAACTTAAGCCTAAGGCCTAACTCCTAAGCCTAAGGCCTAATCCTAAGGCCTAAGTCTAAGTCCTAAGCCTAAGGCCTAAGCCTAAGCCTAAAACTTAAGCCTAAGGCCTAACTCCTAAGCCTAAGCCTAAAACTTAAGCCTAACTCCTAAGCCTAAGGCCTAAGCCTAAGGCCTAAGCCGTTAATTATAACATTATTTTTGTGTTAAAATAAAAATTTGCATGTTTTTTAATTTTTTACATTTTAGTGAGAAAAAAATTATTTTTAGTGAGAAAAAAAATATTAGTGAGAAAAAAAAAATTTTTAGTGAGAAAAAAAATATTAGTGAGAAAAAAAATATTTTTAGTGAGAAAAAAAAAAATTTTAGTGAGAAAAAAAATATTTGCGTTTTATATAATATATTTTTTACAACAAGATGGTATAAATTTCTCGGGTTTTCCCTTCCATAAGCTATGTTTCCTGTTCCATTTTTGAGAAATGGGCCTCAAGGCTTATAGGACAGGTCAACATGGGAGTTGGTCGGCCTTTGGCATAGCTTATGGAGAGCTCGGGAATATGGTCAAAAATGGCTTACAAAGAACCGGCCTTTTTTGGTGGTTTACCCTCATATGGGTACCGTACAGTTGTCAAAATCGTACTACTACTACTTGTTTTTCACCCCCTCATATTTTTTGATGGGGATAATAATTTACTTACTATGTAATAAGCCATTTGAATTGCCATTTGAATAAAAGCATCCGGAGAAACCTTGATTGTTTTCATAAAATCTTTGCCAAAATCCTTGAAAACGACACAAGCGTTCTCAAAATCATCGGCAACATTCTTGCCAAAGGCATATGCTTCGTCTATAGCAGCTTTAGTCTAAAATTGTTGAAAAAAAATCAAAACCGAAAATTTGAAAATTGACCTCATCATCCAAGTTCCATTTGAGTCTTTCCGCGGTTGGCACAACTTCGATTTCTCCTCTACAATGTCCATCGGGGGTATAAGTATGAGTGTATTGTTCATGGTATTTTGTATACTCTCGGATGTGGACATAGATCATGGCATCGACGACGGAGTGTTCGCCGTTACTGGCCATCTAAAATAAAAAGGAAATTTGTTTACAAAAATTTGGGCAACAGATATGTTCAGGCCGAATCCAAGCCTAGCATAGACCAGAATAGGCTACCCACAGCCGGCCTGGCCTGGTCTGACTCAGGCGGCACAATTTTTTTTGGGACAGGCCGAACTAGGCCCCCACCTCTATGGGCAATATAAGGGAGTCAAGCAAAGGCGTAGCTGGAGAGTCTAGTATAGGGGTGAGGCACTTCCCCAAAAAGGGCTGATTTTTTCCAAAAATCCTGCCTACGGCGTACTTAGCTCACCGAGCGCTTCAAAACAAGTACGATTGGCGAACTTTTTTTAAAATTTTGACCCTTGCCTGATACTTTTGGCATTTCCCCTCCCTGCCATCCCCTTTCCTACACTACTGGCCTAAACGTAGCAATTAATAAAAAAACCTTTAAAAAATCTTACCCTTCCATTTTTCGAAATAAGATAAACTGATGGTTTATCACACCATAAAAGATACCCATTTCCATGGAGTGCTCTTGCGACCTCGTCATCATATTTTCTTGGATCGTCCTAAAAGCTTTAGAACTTGCTATTTTTATATCTTGTTTTACTTCATCATATTCACTTTCTTCATCATCCAAGAAAACAACATCTAACGCAGTTTCAATGAACGATAGTGATTCAGAATTAACACCTTTCCCGAATTTCTCTTTTCTTATACGTGCCCATAGATCCCTGGGGCCACAAGTTAGAGCAGAAATCATGGGTTCATGATCAATTGGATCAGGTGTTCTATCAACTATTGCTTGAATGGATCTAAAATAAGGCGCGTAACGATAAAAAACGGACCTTATAGGGTAAAAAAACTCAAATTTTCAAATTTCTATATCGTCTAGTGGATTCCGACATAGGGAACTCAAATCCGAAGGAATTTTATGATTTTGGCTATTCGAAGGGTTAGCACTAAAAAGCAAAAAAATTCGCATTGTCTGAATCAGGGTTATGCAAAGATTTTCATATCCAAATCTTTCAACAAAAAATCAAACTTTAGTTCATTTTCGCTTCAATACACTCGTTTCCCTGAACCAATCTCAGGAAAGCGTTTGAAAAGCTCTGCAATTTGAGCGATTGATTTTTTACCTTTCTAATTCGGCTGGCCTTAAAAGTCTTCTACCATGAAAAACATTTAACTTGTACCAGCAACCTTTACTATAGACAGCGATATGTTTGGTTTCAGGGATACGAATCATTTCATCAGAAGTTTCTCGTGGGACCCGCAACGAACGATAATAATCAATATATTGACTAGGGCACAAGGGAATGAGACCAAGGGTGATCTATAACTTTATATGTTTCTTTATAAAATTAAACCTAATACCGGTTTCATAGACTGTTTTTGATAAACTTCTCGAATAAATTGCAGTCTCAAATAAACAACGTTAGCTGCTCGAGCTGCTTGAATACTCGTAGTTTTTTGGAAGATCACATCAGCACAACCAACATTGGTATTGAGTAAGGAGTTTCTATATCTCATGTAAACTACTTCTTTCCACCAATCGGAAACCTATAGGCTATACATTAAAAAGGGCAAGAAAAACATACATAATTTTTGGATGTTAGCCATTTCATCCATAGTTTTCTTTGAAGTCCACGGCCAATTGTATCTTTGAATTCTTCCGACAGTTTGACCATTTCGTCATATTTTTCATCATCAAGAAGAGGGCGAACCGATCGGAGGTACTAAAAATTGAATTCATAAATTTAAGCAAAGTTTATAAGGTTTTTTGCCTGATTCACTAGCTGGACTAGCCTTGCCAGACATGGTCTCATACTTGGACTTAGGCTTATGCTTACTCTTAGGCTTAAGCTTAGACTTAAGCTTAGGCCTAAGCTTTAGCTTGGGCTTAGGTTAGACTTAAGCTTAAGCTTAGGCTTATTCTTAGACCTAGGCTTTAGCTTAGGCTTACAAGGGACATTCACCAGGTGATACTCCCAGATTTTTTTAAAAACGACTTTAACTGATTCTACAGACCCTTATAGTTACGAAAACACCAAAATTAGAGTTCCCTAGTTCGATTAAGGGGGTAAAATTCGAGTTTTTATGCCAAAAATAGCGTTTTCTTTGAAATTAAGGGGCCACCAAAAACACCTTTATTTGAATTCTTTCGTCGAAATTTTGACATTTTCCACCGTTTTTGGCTATGGCAAACATTTTATAAGTGTTTTTAGACAAAGTTGAAAATTTTTGAAAAAATTGATTTTTTGGACCCCCATGGATAGACCCCAAAAAATCAATTTTTTCAAAAATTTTCNAAATGTCGAAATTTCGACGAAAGAAGTCAAATAAAGGTGTTTTTGGTGGCCCCTTAATTTCAAAGAAAACGCTATTTTTGGCATAAAAACCCGAATTTTACCCCCTTAATCGAACTAGGGAACTCTAATTTTGGTATTTTCGTAACTACAAGGGCCTATAGAGTCAGTTAAAGTCGTTTTTAAAAAAAACTGGGAGTATCACCTGGTAAATGTCCTTTGTTAGGTTTAGGCTTAAACTTTGGCTTAAGTTTATGCTTATTCTTAGGCTTAAGCTTATTCTTATGCTTAGGTCTAGGCTTTAGCTTGAGCTTAGGTTAGACTTAGGCTTAAGCTTAGGCTGATTCTTAGGCTTAGGTTTTGGCTTAGACTTAGGCTTAAGATTAGGTTTAGGCTTAAACTTTGGCTTAAGTTTATGCTTATTCTTAGGCTTAAGCTTAAGCTTAGGCTTAGGCTTAGGCTTAGACCTACCTGTCTGTTACCTTGGTTTTTATGATCTTTAGAAAAAAAATCAGGAATGATTTATAGAAAAGAAGAAAGATAAATGACCTATTCATTTACGTTGCTACTGCCCACCCGGATTTACCATTTTATGTACCTTTTTAATAGTAGCATCAAGTGATGGCACAAAAAGCCATGGCATGAGATCGGAAAATGAGAAAAATGAAGCGTATTTGTTGACGAATTTGAGGATGGTCTAAATTTTAAAATGATTTTTTTATTGAAAAAATTAGGCTACCATAAAAATCTTTGTAGGCATCGAAATTTTCTTCCCAACACCTTCGAAGATCCATCCTTGATAATAGAGCATTAAGGTAAAGCCTAATCGTATGAAAAATGTAAGTATGGTGCATAAGAAAAGCCCAATGATGAATATAGCTCCAATACGATTCCATAGTGATGAGCTAAAAATGATTTATTAAATCTTGTTTCTTTTCAAAAAAATTTTGCTACCATATTCGCTATAGACGAAATTCCCGAGTACAAAAATTTGCCGATTTTGAGCATCTTTAGAAAATAGAGGCATTTGAACCCTGTAATTTCGTTCTCTAGGGGACCTCGATGAGGTGGTCCCCCCTCCCGCTCACATGAAATGGTCCAAACAAATTTATCAAATAAAGCTTGAGATAGTTTCATGAAACCCAATTTTTATGGACCATGTGTTCGGCGGGGTCTATGAGATGGTCCTCCCTCCCCCTCAATTTTGGGTCCATGATTGAGTGGGTCAAGGTAGATTCCCCTTGCCGAATTATGGTACAAAATGATTAAAAAATGAGAATTTTGCGATTTTTTCCAAAATTTTCAAGTTTTTAAATTTTCACCAAAATAATCATATAGGACGTTTTTCTATGCGAAGAATCGTTTGTGCGCATTGCCGAACTTTGAAAACGCTTCTCTGATCTCGAAATAGTCTATTTTTGCTTCAATACACATGCCTCGTCCCTGATTCAGGGAAAAGGCATTTGAACCCTGTAATTTCGTTCTCTAATTGGTCCACTTCGCCAATCTTGTTTTCAAATTTTTTCATTTATAAAAACATTTCATTGAAAAACGACCTTGGAAATATTCCAAAAAAGTCATGCAAACGAGGTTAATGAACTAGACATTTAGTGTAATCTTGTTTGCTTATCATTCAAATAATCGCTGTACACTCTAAAGTCCAAATGCAACCGAACTGCCCTTTGGACCTTACAAAATTTTGATTTAACATAGAACTTTGATCACAAATTTTATGGTCGACATAATTTTTGAAGAATGTACAAAAAAGTTTTAAAAAGTAGCATTTTTTAACACAATTTTTAGGCGCTGAACAAACTTATGGATAAGTAGTAGTGTTCTCGATTTTAGTGTAAAAGGTCGCTTGTTCGAATCCTATCCATTTCGCAAGTGTCGTTTCCGCAAATGTCGTTCCGCAAATGTTTTCCCGGATTTGTCCGCCCGCCGAATGAAGGGACACTTTGGGTTTTTTAAACTTTTTTGGCCCTTGGAGGGGGGGGGGGGGAACATGA
>OZJO01017923.1:0-13012 GCA_900406225.1 Acrobeloides nanus | reverse complement strand
AAAGTCGCCAACTTAAAACGCACTTATCTTGACAACGATAACGATTCAGAATTTACTGTAAAAACAAAAAATGCTCCATTTTTCATAAATTTTCCGAATATATATAAATTATGGCAAATTTCGACATCATTCAAGGGTGTTTTAGGCGACTTTTTGGCCTTATATTTGTCTGGTAGTAACTTTGTGAGTTTGGTATGAAACAAGATAATTTTGGCATAAAACTGTTCAGCAGAAACGATTTTACAATTCTGATTGACGAAATCAAATTTTACTTGAAAATAAGCGAAAAAAATGAAATTTAGTGAAAAAAATATAGAAAAAACACTTAAAATTCAATTGTTCGACCTCTAGGATAGAGAATTTTGGAAAAATAACATCGCCATTGGATTCCCCGTGAAATTTTACCTTATGCATGTCAAATTTTGATCGATTTATTACATTTTAACGAAAAACCCGATTTCGGTATATAAATGTCTCCCCCCCCCCTTTAAAAAAAGTGTTTTTATAGTAGAAAGTTTACCAAAAGATTTCCGAGTGTATCACATACTGTTAACATTATGTAAATATGGAAAAATCCAGAGTCAAAACGCTCTTTTTCACGTCTAATTTGAACAATCAAACAAGTGACTAAGCTTATGGAAAATATCATAACGGTGACTTCGACCAAGAGTCGGATCGAGGCATCGATTGAAGCGCTTAAAAGTGATGTCAAATTTGTGTTATTCGACATGATGAAAGATGAAAGCTATTTCAATTATAATTTTGACTTTTCATGCGGAAATCATCGTTTCTATGGTTTGTTTTTCATGCGGAAAATCATCGTTTCTATGGTTTTCTTAATGAGGAATCGATTGAGCAAATCGATGGCTACAAGGAATTTTTGGGGTACACCGATGTAAAATTTATAATTTTGGCCTATCTCCCTGGGCCCTAACTGCAAGGCACTAACCTTTTATTTCAACCAAAGTGCAACAGATTTCCTCCAGGTCTTCGCGATCGGTTCGTGGAGTAAACATTGCCACGTCTCTGAATTCTCGTGACGCTGAATTAAATGGCCTAAAATAGGGAAATAAGCGCAAATGCAAACCCGATAAAAGTACCAAAACCGAAACTTTTTTTAACTTTATTTGTCTGAATTTCACAACCATAAAAACAACACAAAACCATAGTAAAAGTTTAGCAACACATTTCAGAAAAAGTAAACATATAAAGAAACGGCGCAGGGAAAGCTCTTTAGAGAAAGAAGATATCCAAACTTTTACTTTGGAAAACGCCGGCAGCAAGACTGGAAAGAAAATTAACGTGGCACAGTATGAAAAACTAAACGCAAGGAACTAATGGAACAACAGCCAGCACAGAGCTCGCAACCGTTGCATCAAAAGCCCTTTCACAAAAACACGATACGATAACAACGCAATGCGCGATAAGAATGCGATGCGAATAAAAAACAAACGATAACGATGCGACGTAAAATGCGATAGATACAAATAAACTGAGAAAAGAGATGACAGAATGAAATAAGGAACAGAGTTTTCGCGCTAATATACAAAACAATTCAAAACATAAAAAGATTATTCTAAATTGATCTTGTTATGGCGCATTCTTTACACCGATCAGTGCCAGATCCAGGATTTTCGTCGAAAAATTATATGAGATATTTTTAATACATTTTTCTTTTTGCTCATTTGTACTTAATTTTCAAATTGGCAACTTGTTTTATTTCTTGACAAAGTTACACCTGCTTTAATACAGGGTGTCCAAAAAAACGCAATTTTCTTAATTTTTTGGTGAATTTTGGACCAGAAAATTTTTTCTAAAAATGAGCCCTCTAGGGGTAATTTTATGCGGGGCATCGATTGTGCACATTAATGAAGCTTGAAAACGCTTCCCTGACCTTGATTCAGGGAAATTATGGTGTACATCGAAGCGAAAATGATACTTAAAAAATCAAAAACCCAGGAAAACCAACTTCTAGGGGTTTTACTATGTGGGAAATCGATTGCGCACATTTTCGAACCGTGAAAATAATTGCTTGACCCTGATTAGAAAAAACCCTGGATATTCGGTTTTCCGGTGAAAAACTGAATTTTTTTCTCATTGTCGGTTCAATACACACCTTAATTTCCTTGAATACATCTATCCTGTTGGAGCTGGAGGCTTACGTATAAGTTTTGTTGGACAAAATTTTATTGCACTAAATCGATTTACTGCCGTATTTTTAGTGATCAAACATGATAGGGTAAAAGGCTTCAATTTAGATTAGCTTAGGCTTGACTTAGGCTTACAAGAGACCTTTCAGACTTGAGAAATCGATTTTACTTCAAAAACTGTTTTATCGTGTAGATCGATCGCATATAAACTGCGATATAAACTGTTTTTTGATTGAATTTATGAACAAATTACTATTTTAAAGCTCTAAAAAGGTTTTACTCATAGAAATTTTTTCACAAAAAGTGATGTTCTACAAAGTTGTTNTAAACTGTTTTTTGATTGAATTTATGAACAAATTACTATTTTAAAGCTCTAAAAAGGTTTTACTCATAGAAATTTTTTCACAAAAAGTGATGTTCTACAAAGTTGTTCGGCTTGATCTCGGGAATTCAATGAGCTATCAATCATGCCAAATAGGTTTAATTTGACTGAGTTAAGGTCTTAAATGTGTAAAGAACTTGAAACCTACTTAGCAAGGAAAGGTAAAAATATTATTCGATGATTTTTGGGAACCATCCTTTTCCATCATGCTCTTTCAGAATCTGCAAGATTTTTTCAAAACTTCGATTGTTAAAATCAAAAAATAATAGTGTAGAGACTGGGATAGAAAACTCAAAAATGTAATTTTCAGTATTTTTGATCTAAAAAATTGAAATTAAAAGCTTTTTCAATAAAATTTTTCTAAAAAAGAGCCTGACGGGGGACAATCGATGGAATTAAACTTGATTTTTGGCGAATTTTCAAGTATATAAAATGTAGGATGATAAAACATGAAAATTTACATGTACGAAAGTTGATATTTATTTTAAAAAATAAAATTTTCTATCATATTTGTTGGAAAAAATCAAATTTTCGATGAATTTTATTGAAAAATAACGAATTCTGTTTAAACTTATTTAAAAAATGAAATTCTGGCATGCTTAAAAAGATTTTGACAGATTTTTGCGTCAAAATCTGGAATAAAAAACCAGTTTTTGAAAAAACGTCAAAATCTTTTCATAACCCTAATCACAATTGCGAATCTGCTTATTTAGCAGTCGTTTGTACGTTTATAACTTGTGAAGAGTTCCATTTATAGCTCCATTTTTTCGGTAAATAAAAACTCAAGTAACAATATCTAACATTTTTACTGAAAAAAAGATCAATTTTTTTCAAAATATCAATTGTTACCTTGTCACAAATAACAGAATTGACGGCGCCAACATATACAAAAATACAGTCCACCCATAAATTTGGTTAAAAATGTTTCCACCCGTTAACAAACCCTGATCATTCATAATATAGGTAACTGCAAGAATGGTTTCTAGACTAGTCAACGTCACGGAATATACTGAAATTTTTTTTTAAAATTAGATCTTTATTCTTGCCTAGTAATGGGATCTCTCTTTTATGTTGCTGACTAATAGTACCATTTCTACGTAATTGATTTAATTTGATCATAGTAGCGATTGCGAGTATGATACAGATTATGGCGGTTATTCCAGCTGTCACACCTTGAGTTTTTAGTGTTACCTTAAAAAAAAATAAATTTGATAATCGAAAAAAGTCACTTTGGTAACAACAATGTTAGTCCCAATAAAATTTCCATATGTACATCCACTAAAATTGTCAAGATAACGTGGACCGTCTCCAAATAATACCCATGATTGAAGAAAGGCGCCCAAAATAATCATGAAAACCGAGACGATATTCGTGTTTCTTTTTGACCATATCTTAAAAAATTTTCTCATAAATACAAACAATACAATCTTAAGCATATGCCTAAGACTAAGAAAAGTCTAAGCCTAAGCTTAAGCTTAAGCCTAAGCCTATGTCTAATCCGATGCCTAAGACTAAACCTAAGCTTAAGACTAAGCCTAAACCTAAGCCTAAGACTAAGCCTAAGACTAAACCTAAGCTTAAGTCAAGCCTAGGCTTAATCTAAATTTAAGCCTTTTACCCTATCATGTTTTATAGGAAAAAATACAGCAGTAAATCGATTTAATGCAATAAAATTTTGTCCAATAAAACTTATACGTAAGCCTACACCTCCAACCGGATAGATGTATCCACAAAGCCAATGTTCATTCGCTTTATAAAATTCATAAAAATGTTCTATTGATACAACCGGTAAATGATAAACCACCGCCGTCTAATTTAAAACAGTGCTTGTTTATAGTAGAAAGTTTACCTCAAGATTTCCGATTGTATCACATATTGCTAGAATTATGTAAATATGGAAAAATCCAGAGTCAAAACGCTCTTTTCCACGTCTAATTTGAACAATCAAACAAGTGACTAAGCTTATGGAAAATATAATAACGGTGACTTCGATCGAAAGTCGGATCGAGGCATCGATTGAAGCACTCAAAAGTGATGTCAAATTTGTGTTATTCGACATGATGAAAGTTCAAAGCTCTCAATCGGAATTTATTTTAATTATAAGTTTGACGCGCGAAATCTGACTGTTGAATTATATATGAAGTTATATTAAAACATCTAGAACAAATGGAATAAAAATATCGAAAAAATATACAGGGTGGGCCAAAAAAAGTGGCTTAAATGGGACTCGGAAATTTATTTTTCTAAAAATGAGCCCTCTATGGGTAATTTTATGCGGGGAATCGATTGTGCTCATTCCTGGGAACAAAACGAGGTTCGAAAATGTGCGCAATCGATTTCCCCCATAGTAAAACCCCTAGGAGTTGATTTTCCTGTAAAAAAATGATTTTTTAAGTACCATTTTCGCTTCGATGTACACGTTAATTTCCCTTAATCAAGGTCAGGAAAGCGTTTTTAAGCTTCTTGAATATACATAATCGACTCTTCGCATAAAATTCCCCCTAAAGGGATCATTTTTAGAAAAAAATTTTCGGGTCTAAAATTCATTTAAAAATCACAAAAATAGATTTTTTTGGACACCCTGTGGTGAAAACTTGTCGAGAGGAGGTGAAACATGTAAGCAGGTGGAACTTTGTCAAGAAATAAAAAAAGTTGGCAACTTGAACATTAAGGACAAATGAGAAAAAAATTTATTAAAAATATTTCATATAATTTTTCACCAAAAATCATGGACCCGGCACTAATCGGTGTCCCCCAAAAATTCCTTGTAGCCATGATTTGCGCAACCGATTCCTGATTAGGAAAATCATAGAAATGATGATTTCCGCATGCAACAAAATTTTAATTTAGGCTTCAATACACCCACCCATTCCTGAATAGAGTCGTGGAACTTTTTATCGAATGCGCGCAATAAGCTCATTTATAAAAAATTTCTCTTTAGGCTCCGGTTCCACCTTTAAACATTTTTTGCGGTTCCGGTTCCTCCAATAGGAACCGGAAACGGGCCATCACTGCTCCTAAATGGAAACAAATCGGCGGCCGGTTTTCGGCTAGCCGAAAATGTTATTTTTAATTGACAATTTTTCGAAAAGTTGGTTCAAGATCCCGAGCCCCTGATTCAGGGTCGGTATATTGAAGCGAAAATCAAAACTTTAGTTTTTTATGTAAAAGTGGACGTTTCTGGAATTTTTCGAATTTTCATCCAAATTGATTGGTGTTCAAAATTCGCATAATTTTTTCTCGCCATACAACCACGCAGGGATACATTCGAAAAGTATTTTTCGTTGTTCAAAATCGGAGCTCGGCTTTCAGCCCCGCGCTTTTCGGTCAACAAGAGCCGAGCCAGAAGCCGAACAGAGCCCTAGGGTCAATTCCCTTTTCCCTGACCCGATCTCCGAGCACACATCCCTACTCCCAAGGCCGGTTCTCCCTTCTCAGGGCCGAGCTCGGAAGTCGATCTGAACCCTATGGCCGATCCCTATCCCTAGTTCCTATTCCCCCTCCCCTAAGGCCGATTTACGAGACTCATGATTGACCATGTTGCGAATCACGATAAAGCAAGCGTTTTCACGGTTCGGGAATGCGCTCAATAGATTCTCCGCATAGAAATCCCTAGAAACGATGGCTTTCACATAAAAATAAGAAATTTTGAATTTACGCATTTTTTGCCTTTAAAAATAAGAGGTACTTCAAAAAAATTTTTCAAAAATCAATCAAAAAGTCGACTCACTGAAGCCCAAAAATGACATTTATAACGGTCTTTTTTTGGTTAATAGATCGATGAATTTCTATGAAAAATAGGGCTTTTTAAAAAAAATCTATTTTTGACCCCTTAAATGATTTTTCCGAGAAAAGTGATGTTCTACAAAGTTGTTCAGGACCAGTGATGTTTCGGTTACGAATACTAACCGAACTATCGAATACTATTCGATTACGAATACTAAATGATTTTTGATTTTTCGGTTACGATTACAGTAATCGATCAGATTTTTTTTTCGGTTATGGCTAAAAAAAATTGTTTTTTTGTTGAAAAATTGTTTGAAAAATGCTTGTTTTAAGCATTTTTCAAACAATTTTTCAACAAAAAAACAATTTTTTTTAGCCGTAACCGAAAAAAAATCTGATTGATTACTGTAATCGTAACTATAACCGAAAAAAATTCTATTCGATTACTGTATTCGTAACCGTAACCGAAAGAATTTCTGATCGATTACTGTATTCGTAACCATAACAGAAAAATCAATAATCATTTAGTATTCGTAATCGTAACTGTATTCGAAAAACCGCAACCGAAAGATCACTGTTCAGGACACATTATGCGAGTATTAAAAAATGTGCATGTTTGAATTTTATTTTGAAAAAAATCGATTTTTTACCCTTAAATGATTTTTTTGTGAAAAAATCGCTACCCCGTCGTCTTCAGGACAATTTTTGTAAGTGCTGGCCGATTTAAATAAGTTTATTAGTGAAATAAAATACAAAACNTTTTTTGTGAAAAAATCGCTACCCCGTCGTCTTCAGGACAATTTTTGTAAGTGCTGGCCGATTTAAATAAGTTTATTAGTGAAATAAAATACAAAACAGCACAAAATTTATAAAGAAGAGAAGTGGAATTGATTGGAAGAAAAGCTAGAAGCGCAAGTTGTACAGACTTTTCTGAGAAGATTGCTTATTTATATACTAACTTTAAGCGGTTTTTATAGTTTAAGCAGAAAGTTATGCATGAATACATTCTGCAAAAATAGAAAATATAGGAAGAAAACCTCTCAAGATGTTGTGATCATCCAGGTGAAACATGATGAGCGATAGGGTTATGATCACAAATAATAAGAAAGTTGTTTTGGAAAGTGCATTGATATTTTTCTATTTATTTTAAACTTGGTTTGAAATTTCTACAATTTTCTGCTAATATTAAAAAAAAGAAATGTCCAATTTTGAGGAATAAGATCCTATAGAAAAGTCACCAAAAGTCGCTTATTCGTTTTTTGGCTATTTTTATACTTTCTTTAATGAGACCCCTACAAGAGAAATATCATTTTAAAGGACTTGGCTAAGCAAATTCTCGTTCAAAAATTAAATTGCTGCCTCCGTATAGAAAAAATTATGATCAACAAAACACTAAAAATGGGTTAAGAACATCAAAAACAAAACAAACATACGCATCCCCAGGGGGATGCGTTAAATATAAAAGTCCAACTTTTATTATCAGTTTTTGAAACAAATTTTTCGATCTTGGGGCTCGGACCTTGACCCTGCCCCTACCACTTATCATAACTGCGAATTTGCTTGTTAAGTAGTCGTTTGTACACTTATAACTTGTGAAGAGTTCCATCTATAACTCCATTTTTTCGGCAAATAAAACTGCAGGTAACAATATCTAACAGTTTTACTGAAAAAAGATCAATTTTTTCAAAATATCAATTTTCACCTTGTCAAAAATAACAGAATCGGCGGCGCCAACATATACAAACATATGGTCCACCCATAAATTTGGTTAAAAATGTTTCCACCCGTTAACAAAGCCTGATCATTCATAATGTAGGTAACTGCAAGAATGGCTTCTAGACTAGTCAACGTCACGGAATATACTGAAATTTTTTTTTAAATTAGATCTTTATTCTTGCCTAGTAATGGGATCTCTCTTTTATGTTGCTGACTAATAGTACCATTTCTACGTAATTGATTTAATTTGATAATCGTAGCGATTGTGAGTGAGATGCAGGTTATGGCAGTTATTCCAGCTGTCACACCTTGAGTTTTTAATGCTACCTTAAAAAAATAAATTTGATAATCGAAAAAAATCACTTTGTTAACATCAATGTTAGTTCCAATAAAATTTCCATATGAACATCCACTAAAGTTGTCAAGATAATGTGGACCGTCTCCAAAGAGTGCGGTTGATTGAAGAAAGGCGCCCAAAATAATAATGAAAATCGAGACGAGTTTCGTGTTTCTTTTTGACCATATCTTAAAAAATTTTTAATTTCATAAATACAAACAATACAATTCTAAGCCTATGCGCAAGTCTAAACCTAAGACTAAGCCTATGTTAAGCCTAAACCGATGCTTAAGACTAAGCTATGCCTAAGGTTAAGCCTAAAACTAAGCATAAGAAAAGCCTGAGACTAAACCTAAGCCTAATAAGGGATGATCCCAACTTGCCAATCCTCTAATTTTTCAAAACAAGTGCAAAAAATTGTAGAAACTATGTGAAAACATTAGCTGCTGTTTGCATGTTTTTCCGAGATACGAAATTTAAAAAAATAAAAAATACAAACAATTATGTCTACGGCTGAGAATCGAACTTTGGTCATCCACAGACATAGTCCTCCGTGTTAACCACTACAATATACTTTTGATGCTTGCTTTCGAATTGTAAAATATAATTTTGCAATTTATTTTTAAATTTTATCAATGTTTTATTTAATTTTTTATATATTTTAATTATTATGTTGTGCAATAAGTCTTGCATCCTACATTTCGTCAAATGAGGTGATGCAGCAATCCGTTTTTGATAAAAAAAATTGTCATATTAGGTAAAAATGTATGCTGAATATGATCCACTCAGTCTTTTTGAGCAAAACTCATGTTTTCGTGACAATATTCAGACTTTTCAAAAAGTCGATTTGGGTGCAAGACTTATTGAACAACCTAATAATTAAAATATATAAAAAAATTAAATGAAATATTGATAAACTTTAAAAATAAATTGCAAAAATTATATTTTACAATCATAAATTTGTTATTTGACCGAAAAGGTTCGAAAGTTTATATGTTAGATTTGAAAGCAATTATCAATAAGTAAGTGTATTGTAGTAGTTAGCAAGACAGGCTATGGCTGTGGATGATTCGATTTTTTGAAATCTTTCCAAAAAGGATAAACTTGTTGGGCGTAGTCAAAAACGGTAAAATATGAAGTTTTTGAGAAAAAGAGAAAAAAACCGACAAAGGTGATTTTTGACCCTTCCATTTTCTTCAGTAGCGCTATTTTTTTATGTCTATCTTGTCAACAAAGCGCCATTCGCCAATAACTCCTTCACTTTTGTATATTGATCTACACGATAAAATAGTTTCAAACGAAAATCGACTCTCAAGTTTGAAAGGTCTCTTGTAAGCCTAAGTAACCTAAGTCATGCATAGGCTTAATCTAAATTTAAACCTTTTACCCTATCATGTTTTATCGCTAAAAACACGGCAGTAAATCGATTTAATGCAATAAAATTTTGTCCAATAAAACTGATACGTAAGCCTAAAGATCCAACCGGATAGATGTATCCACAAAACCAATGTTCATTCACTTTATAAAATTCATAAAAATGTTCTATTGATACAACCGGTAAATGAAGAACCACTGCTGTCTAATTAAAAAAAGTGTTTTTTATAGTAGAAAGTTTACCTCAAGATTTACGAATGTATCACATATTGCTAGAATTATGTAAATATAAAAAAATCCAGTGTCAAAACCCTCTTTTCCACGTCTAATTTGAACAATCAAACAAGTGACTAAACTTATGGAAAATATTATAACGGTGACTTCGACCGAAAGTCGGATCGAGGCATCGATTGAAGCGCTCCAAACTGATGTCAAATTTGTGTTATTCGACATGATGAAAGTTCTAGAGACAAAATACAAAGCTCTCAATCAGAATTTATTTTAATTATAAGTTAGACGCACGGAATCTGACTGTTGATATATTAAAACATCTAGAACAAATGGGAGAAAAATATCGATAAAATGTAGTATAATATAATTTGGAAATAATTTGGTTTGCGCAGCCTCATTAGGAAGTTGCTTATTCGCTTTTTGGCTATTTTTATACTTTCTTTAATGGGATCCCCTATAAAGCGACATATCATTTTTTATGGGACCTCTCAGGCGAAAAAGTCGAAATACGAATTCGTATACAAAATTTTTTTGGACCCTACAATTGGAAATACGAAGTCAACCTCATTAGGAAGACCAACCGAAACAATGATCTCCATATGAAAAACAAAAAAGTTTTAATTTTCGCTTCAATACACTCACCCATTCCCTGAATCAGGGTAATGAAATTTTTTGGCGTACCGACACGTGAGGATTAACATTTGAGGACCGACCTTTGAAAAAATCCAGAATAATCCTCAAATGTCGGGTCCTCAAATATCGGTCCTCAAATGTTAATCCTCACGTGTCGGTACGACAATTTTTTAATGCACGCAATAGATTCCTCGCATAGGAAAACTCCAGGAATGATGATTTCCGCATGAAAAAAACTCTTAGTTTTTTAATGCAAATTTTGGGGTCTTGGGCCAAAAATCGAATTTTTGACCCTTTAAATGATTTTTCTTGAGAAAGTGATGTTCTACAAAGTTGTTATGGGTAGTCAATCTTAAAAAACACGATGAAAATTACATTTTGGATTAGAGCAATTTTTATTTAGATAATTAGAAATTGTTTTCGATAATGAGGAACAACTTTGTAGTACATCATTTTGGTTTAAAACACATATAAGAGATCAAAAAATCGATTTTTTAACAATATCTTGGTACCCTATTCTTCCGGATGACCAGATTCATAAGGCCTTTTCTCAAAAACGTCGACTTTTATATCTCCAAGAAAGTAGCTCGGATCAAAATGTGATGTAATACAAAGTTATAATAGAAAACCATACGCAATAAATTAAAAAGACCTTATTTGAAAAGATTTTAAATTGGCTGAGATATGGGGATTTTAAGTTGGGGGTACATTTTTGGGCATATGGTCAAGGTGCCCAACTTCATAAAACATTATTCCGGCGAGGATAAAGTTTTAAGTATTAAAAAAATTTTAAAAAAAGAAATGTGCAGTTTTTGAGAAATTGGGTATATATATGAAAATAGGCATTTTTATATTTTTTTAAAATTAATTTTTGACCCTTAGATTTTTTCGAAAATATCGCCACGCCATTATCTTCAGGACAATTTTTGTAAGTGCTGGCAAATTTAAATAAGTTTATTAACGAAATAAAATACAATACAGTATAAAATTTATAATAGGAAGTGGAATTGATTAGAAGAAAAGCTATAAGGTCAAGTTGGTACTTACATGTCTGAGAAGATCTCATCAGTTTTGTGGGATAAGATCCTATAGAAAAGTCAACAAAAATCGCTTATTATTTTTTTGGCTATTTTCATACTTTCTTTAATGGGACCCCTACAAGCGACATATCATTTTAAAGGACTTGTCTGACCAAATTCTTGTTCAAAAATTAAAATGCTAGCCTCTGTATGGAAAAATTATGACCAAAAAACGCTAAAAATGGGTGTAGGAACACCAAAAACAAACATACGCATCCCCAGGGGGATGCGTTAAATATAAAAATTCAACTTCAACTTTTATTATCAGTTCTTCTAAGCAAATTTTTCTATTTTGGGGTCCGGACTTTGACCCAGTCATTTATCACAACTGCGAATCTGCTTGTTAAGAAGTTGTTGGTAAGCTTATAACTTGTGAAGAGTTCCATCTATAACTCCATTTTTTCGGCAAATAAAACTTCAAGAAACAATATCTAACAGTTTTACTAAAAAAAGTTCAATTTTTTTCAAAATATCAATTTTCACCTTGTCAAAAATAACAGAATCGACGGCGCCAACATATACAAAAATACAGTCCACCCATAAATTTGGTTTAAAATGTTTCCACCCGTTAACAAAGCCTCATCATTCATAATGTAGGAAACCGCAAGAATGGTTTCTAGACTAGTCAACGTCACGGAATAAACTGAAATGTTTTTAAAAATTAGATTTTTATTCTTGCCTAGTAATGGAATCTCTCTTTTATGTTGCTGACTAATAGTACCATTTCTGCGTAAAATATTGAGTTTCACAATCGTAGCGATTGAGAGTGAGATGCAGGTTATGGCGGTTATTCCAGCTGTTGCACCTTGAGTTTTTAATGCTACCTTAAAAAAATAAATTTGATAACCGAAAAAAATCACTTTGGTAACAGCAATGTTAGTTCCAATAAAATTTCCATATGAACATCCACTAAATTTGTCAAGATAATGTGGACCGTCTCCAAAGAATGCGGATGATTGAAGAAAGGCGCCCAAAATAATAATGAAAACCGAGATGATATTCGTGTTTCTTTTTGACCATATCTTAAAAAAATTTTAATTTCATAAATCGAATAATAGCGTTTTTAGCGTTTCTGGAGGAGTGCTAAAAAACACTTTATCGGACTTATTTGTTCACAAAAACTTCATATTTCACCGTTTTTGACTACGCCCAACAATTTCCAATTGTTTTTGGAAAGATTTGAAAAAATTTCAAAAAATCAACTTTTTGGAATCTTTGTGCTTGATAAACTTGTTGGACGTAGTAAAAAGCGGTAGAATATGAAGTTTTTGAGAAAAAGTAAGTCCGATAAAGGTACTTTTTGACCCTTTTCTTCAGTAAATCTATTTTTTGTTCGATCTACACAATAAAACAGGTTTCAAACGAAAATCGACTTCTCAAGTCT
>OZJO01017918.1:0-13686 GCA_900406225.1 Acrobeloides nanus | reverse complement strand
CGAATTTTTTTATTTTCGCTTCAATACCTCGACCCCTTCCCTGAATCAGGATCAGACATGTATTTTCAGGGTTCGGAAATGCGCGCAATCGATTCCCCGTGCAAAATTACCCCTAAAGTGATGCTTTTATAAAAAAGATGGAAAAATTTTTTCGGAGATTAGGCTGTAAAAAATACCCCTTTAAAATAGTAATCAACCCAGTGTCTTGTTCTTTATCCGTTACATTTCCTTCAAAAACAAAATTTACCTTGATAAAAAGGTAACAGAGGATATGGCTTATATAAGCTTAACAACAAATCGAGTAAAAAGCTCCAGACTAACGAATTTACAATCATCCACTTATAAACACGCATTGTTGTTGGGGATTTGAAAATCACCAAAAACATCACAAAGGGAAAGAGTAGAACACCACATAAGGCTGTGGTTTCTAAAAGATAACTATAAATACGTTCCCATTCAGGACGGTAGATATAGGAGATGTCAATCATAACAAGAGGAAATAAGTTTAGACTAAGTGGAAGAAAAATTTTAATGAAAAATGTTAGATACTTGTTTGTTGTGCGTATATATTTCACCTGCTTCTTACTTTAACAGAGCCAGGTGAATTTTATGAACGGTTCCAGGAAAAAATTAAAACAACTCAGCGCAGCCATGGCATAAGTCGAAAGAGCAGTAGTGACTGAACGGAAACTGTGACGATTTAACCGAAAACATGTTTTGGTAGTAGTCAAGCGTAAATTCTTAGACTAGCATGAGATTAATTAGCAGGTTCGTATATGAAATATTTTCGAGAACACACACACACATTTTCCACAAATTTGACAAAAAGGACAGAGGGCTGTTCGAACAGGTCCAATGGCTGGAACCAGGACTGGAATAGGTCCAGTGGCTGGAACCAGGGCTGGAAGAGGTCCAGTGGCTGTAAACAGCTTTTGCGGGAAATGACTGCAACAGAGTGGCTTGGATCTTGCCTTTCAGTTTGACTTCGGCGAAGATTGTTTCAATTTGCATTTTCTTGTTTTGGTCTACTTCATACATGGGCAAGCAGTGGGTACTGGGCCCCAAAATACGAATTGGTCCCAAAGGTTACTTTCGACCAAAAAAACGTCGACAGGCGAAAAAGTCAAAATACGAATTCGTATACGAATTGGAAATACGAAATTGTAGTCAAATGCGAATTCGTATATATGTTTTGGACGTATTCGCCGTCAAATACGAATTGGTCCATTAATTTTTCCCCTGATATGAAGAATTAGGGGGGGGGGTACAGTACCCCCCCCCCCTTGCCCATGTATGGTCTACTTCCACCATTTTCTTTTGACAAAATGAATAACGACCAAAAATTCGTTCACAATGGATTGAATTGGTTCAATTTCAACCTTATAGGCTGCTAAACGGAACAGTACCAGTGGCTAAAACCAGATCTGAAACAAGTCCAATAGCTGGAACAAGATCAGGAACAGATCAATGGTAGAACAAGGGCTGAGACAGCAGAGTACAGAACCGGACAATTGCGTAACCAGGAACGGGAGCATACCAGTGGCGGCGCTATGGGATAAGGGAGGGGTCCATGGAGTCCCCTAAAATCTGAGAAATTAATAAACTTACCTAGTGATCCCCAATTATGTTTTTGAATTAATTTTTCACTAAAATTTCATATTTTTTCAACGAAAATGCTCATGTTTTTCAATTTTTTACCAAAAATGCAATTTTACATTAAAATTGGTCTTCGAAATTTCGCTCAAAAATGCGTTTTTCTGAATAAAAATGCAATTATTTTTTTTTAAAAACTTCAAAAATGGAACTACACCCAAATTTGGACCTACGCCTTCGGTCCGAATGGAGGGGGGGGGGCACCTCTGTGTCTGCTCAGCTATATCCTTGTTCGAACCCGCTCAATTCATTAGAAAGATCACGAACCACAACCACTGAGCTACTAAGACACTAATTATTAGGGCCATACTTTTATATGTCTAAAACAAAAATAATCTTCCAATGTTGCATAAAAAATATTCAACTTTTATTTTTTTTAAATCACAATTTGAAAAATAAACAATTACAACCGAGTATTAGGCACATAAGTGAATGCAGGCCACAGTTTTCTTCGACAAGTGAAATTTTAGAAAAACAAAACATACTACGACCAGTATAAAAATTGAAAAGTTCAACCCAATGGGTTTCATTTTTCACAAGTGGTAATAAAAGTTTAAAAACTTTGAACAAAAACATAAACATGTGACACAAAATAAGAGGATATATAGTAACAATGTTGACCTTGAAAAAAGCAACTTTTGTCAAAGAAGTCGACCCAATAGACTTCAAAATTTCATTGCGTTAAAAAATATACATAAAAAAATTAAAAAATAGAAGAAGAAAACACGTAATAAAGCTATTATTGCATGATAAAGGCGAATGGATGGTTAGTAAAATTGGTACTAGGGTTGAATTCACTTCAATGTTCAAAAAAGAGGGATTTGTTAAAGGACCAGTCCGGTTGAAAAAAGTGACTATTTTTGTAGAAATTCGGAAAATTCATGAAAAGTGGAGCATTTTTTGTTTTTACAGTAAATTCTGAATCGCTAATCTCTTCGAGATAATTACGTTTGAATTTGGCGATTTCTGTTTATTACGACGAAAACTTGCATCGAATAGTTTTTCCCTGAATCAATAAAATCTGTATATTGAGAAGAAAATAATTCAAACATAATTATCTCGAAGAGATTAGCGATTCAGAATTTACTGTAAAAACAAAAAATGCTTCATTTTTCATGAATTTTCCGAATTTCTATAAAAATGGCAACTTTTTTTCCGACTAGGCTGGCCCTTTAATGGAATCTTTCAAGGATTGTGTTTTTTTTTTTAAATTTTCTGTGAAAAAATCCATGAAAAAATCAACAAATTTGGTGAATTCGATCATAGTGCTGTAAAATTGACAATGACAAGGAAATTGAAAAAAACTAAAGCCATACTATTTTTAAATAAATTTTTGAAATGTTTCTCAAAAATAGGCTTTTGTCCCAAAAGAAGGACCCAAAATAATCTGAATTTTTTCTAGGAGTGATCTCTAAGGGGGTAATGCTATGCCGGGGAATCGATTGCTCGCATTCCCGCAGAGTGTAAATACTTTCCTGGCCCTGATTCAGGAAAAATGGATATGTGTATTGAAGCGAAAATGAACAAAATTTCTCAGGAAAACAAGTTTTCTAGGTGGGGAATCCATGGCGCGCGTTCCCGCAGCGTGAAAACTCTTCCCTACCCTTGATTCGGTGAATATGGATTTTGGAGAGTACAGTCTACCATCCTACTAGCTTGCCAATCTACTAGCTAGTTTGGCAAGCTCATTTTCGTTTCAATACACATATCCCTCTTCCCTGAATCAGTGTCAGGAAAAAGCATTTTCATGCTGCGGAAATGCGCTCAATCGATTCCTCGCAAAAAATTACCCCTATAGGGATCATTTTTAGAAAAAATTTTGAAACAAAAATTCATATTATTTTGGGTCCCTCTCCTTTAAGAGTACCGAAAATTTTATTCCTTGGGTGAGGTGCATTTTCCGATTTATAAATTGTCATTTTTGCAAAAATGGTGTTTGACAAAAAAATTGAAATCAGTCCTTTTTTCAACATAAATCGTCAAAAAATGGATATTTTTGTTAGAAGATATGATTTTTTGACCAAAAATGCTATTTTTAGACTTTTTTGTTGTTGTTGTCAAAAATGCATTTTTTGTGGAAAAGCGAAAAAAACTATTTGTGCAAAATCTAAATAATTTTTTGTCAAGTCATTTTTAGCCCTGTAATTGTCTTCTTCTCCCGAAGTCGTAAAAAATTTAACGTTGAACTATAGATAACTACCCAAAATCACACTTAAACATGTGATGTTCAAGTGTTGTGTCGAGCACATATCGGCTTTATCGGTCACAAAGCCCATTTTTACGATCCATAAAAGTGACGTATGAAAAGAGAAGAAGAAAACTATTCTAGACCAATTAATTTAAGCTGATTAGAAAAAAAGTGTTTCAGAGAAAAAATTAATGAGATAAAGTTCGTTTCTGATGTTTGATCATTATTTTGCATCTCATAGTCAAGTGGTTAGAATGCTAGACGCCCATACTTTAGAGTGGGTTCGATCCTACTCGGAACGATTTCTTTGAATATTGCAAAAAGAAATCACTCTAAGCGGGATCGAACCCGCCCCTACATTGTGGGCGTCTGATATCCTAACCATTTGACTATGGGTGCAAAATCTTGAAATGTCACAGAAGCTAACTATATGGAGGATCGAACCCACCGCTTCTGGCGTCCTAAGCACTTGACTATGTGTGTTCAACACTTCTTACCTGTTGATGAAAAAAAATGATCAAAATTTGACTACAAAGCTCAAAAATTATAAAAAAATATACAATTGTTCAAATAACATAATTTACACTTTTCATTTTTCTCTTCTTCTTCTTTACCTCTAAAATTTTTCCGAAACGAAAGTGACCTTCTGGTTATTCTTCTCCAATGAATTTTCAATTTTCCTTTCAATTGAGCCATTTTCGGACGATTTTCGGCTGATTGACGAAGCGCGTGAAGACTTTGGTGGCTCGTTATTATCGGAAGTGTCGTAATCCGGTTCAGGCACAGTGATTTCTGGTTCTGCCACCAGTGGGCCCATCGCCAACGGGGAGATCCCATGTGGTGACTAAAATTCTTCGCTTTTAATCGATGCAAATTTTGACATAATTTTATGGGATGTGATATGATTTATTGATTTTATTAGTCATGGGAATTGTTGTGAATAATTTATTCCAAGAAGTTTTTTCGGCGTGAGGGAATGAGGCTATCCCCACCCCATGTTCATGAAAAAATGAAAATTTATGAAAATTGTTCAAAAAATTTTGTTGGAAATGACCCCTCTAGGAGTAAAAACATGCGAGAAACCGAATTTGACATTTTTGAAGCGAAAAGACGCTTCCCTGATTCAGGAAAGGTGTATTGAAGCGTATTGTATATTGAAGCGAAAAGTCGAAAAAAATGCAATTTTTGCTTTTGATTTTGATGAATATAAGAAAAAGCGTTGTTTTTAGACCAAATTATGTTATTTTATCGAATTTTCGCGTCGATATACAGCTTTTCTTGAATCCGAGGAATTTTATAAATGTCAAATTCGGATACCCCGCACATTTTTACCCCAAAAGAGGTCGTTTTTAGGTAAAAATCGTATTTTTGCTACTTTTCTCTTCAATAAACACGCCTTCTCTGAATCAGGGAAGAGTTTATTCACTTCGAAAATGTTAAATTCAGATTCCCCGTATGTTTTTACCCCCTTGTCATTTCCAAAAAAATTGAAAATTTTTTCACGTAGGTGGCGTATGATCGATATTTGAAAGTTATTTATGCTGTTGTTTCGCAAAAAATCCTTACCTGTGCTGGTCTTGCATACCCATTCACATTTTGATTATACACTTGATACGCATATCTGTTATTAACGTTATTTTGACCATTGAAACGATTTGGTGGAAGTGGAGGCTTGGCCGCCGAATTCCCATTCGTGTTTATAAAAACTTCTTGGCGTTGAAACATAGAAGTCATGGGAGGGGCAGATTTTGGCGGCTCTGGAATATTTTGAGCATTTTCTTGGCCATTTTCAACGGAAGTGCTTCTGATGAAAGCATCTGGTAGAGCGGGGCGCCTGGGTCCTTGTGTATTGATTTTTAGACCATATTTTCCACCGTCTCGTTTGATGCTCTAAATTTTGTTGTTTAGAATTTGTTGAGCTCGTACAGAGTGTTCCAAAAAAGGAAATTTTTGCGATTTTTCAAACTTTTTCAAGTTTTCTAATCTTCACCAAAATAACCCTAAGGGGTTTTCTTGGTGCTACTTCAAGGTCGAAATTAGCGACAGTACGTTCAGTGACCACTATGGTGTAGTGGTCCAGTGCGCTGACAATAAGTTTGACATCAGCGGCGACTAGCAAGGTTCGGTTCTATCTTGCGTTCAAAAGTTTTTACAGGAATTAGTGGTCGAATGTAGAACACAACAGGTGCTACTTCAATGTCGAAATTAGCGACAGTACGTTTAGTGACCACTATGGTGTAGTGGTCCAGTACGCTGTCAATGATTTTGACATCATCAGCACTAGCAAGGTTCAGTTCCATCTTGCGTTCAAAAGATTTTGCGCTGCCAAGTACAACCTCACTGACGCTAGAAATGGTTCGGTTCCCTCTTGCGTCTAAAAGTTTTTGCCCTGCTGTATTTAAAGGGTAAATCTAAGGGGAGCTTGTAATAAAACGTTGATCACAAAATGAACTTGTTTTTGTTGAAAAAAACCAACCCTATAAAAACCCATTCTTCCTCTGGTGGGAATAAACTGGAAGCCTTCGCATTTTGGACGTGGAATCTCCAAAGGACCAATATTACATAGACTATCGCGTACTGCGGCCATTGTTTGTTTTTAAGGCATACAACAAAAACAGGACAAAATTGATTTGTATGTAAGAGTGTTCGAACAAAGTGGTTTTCGCACCTAAAATGGTAAACATTGAAAAAAGTCGAGCTGCAAAAATACATCACGACCAATTTTTTACACGATAAGAAATTTTGCTACACAATGTTATTTAAATGTAAAAATTTTCGCGCTATAAAAATTAAATGAGTTCAAAGTATGGTTGAACAAATATCAACAGCAATCAGGTCAGAACGGACTTAAAATAGTCATAAAACACCTTAGCTGTTATTATTGGGCTATAAATGAGAAGAACAAGTAAAAATCGGGATCAGTTCTACTATTTATTACGATTCTAACATGTTGTTATCATAATTTTCCTAACATGGGGTTGGGCAAATATCGTTCAGATCCGAATGGGCTTAAAATAGCCAAGATAACACCTTAAGTGAGAATTATTGGGCTATAAATGAAGCGTTAAATGTAAAAACATTTGATCGAAATCACGCGTAACAAAATGACAAAAAAAGTAACGCAGGAAAAAACGTCATGGCCAAGTGTTAGGACTTTAAGCCGAAATTTTTTTGAATTTTTCGAAAAAAATTGAAAAAATTCGAAAAAAATTAGAAAACAAATTGAAAAAAACGAAAAAATTGAAACAATTGAAAAAAAAACGAAAAAAATTGAAAAGAATTTGAAAAAATTGAAAAAAATGGAAAAAATTGAAAACATTCAAAAAATTGAACAACATTGAAAAAATTGAAAAAAATTAGAAAATATTCGAAAAAATGAAAAAAATTCAAAAAAATTCGAAAAATTAGAAAATAATTTGAAAAAATTCGAAAAAATTAAAAAAATTGAAACCAAAAATTTATACATTGTGATTACGTAATCATTGACCTGACCTCCCCCGCAATCAACCGTAATCATTTGGCTACCCCTCCCCCCCTTACTTGATTATGCAATATCTGGATGACCCCTTAACTAGGACTCAGGGTGGGGAGGGGCACGACTTTTTTAGGTTGATGCACGAAAAAATGGTAACTTTTAGCTCAAAATCTTTGCAACTTCACCTGGGATCGAATAAGCAAATAAGCAGCCTTCAGCTCTGTTTCCAGCGCCTTATACCATTAGGCCACTCGCCACCTGTGAGTGCACACCCTAACTTTTCATTTAACGAAAGTCGGTTCAGCTACTCCCACCGAATAATAAAACAAAACCAAATTTTCCCTCAGGGTCTGCTTTTAAATAGGTGTACAACAAAACTTAAACGTACTAAAACCCCATAAAATTTTCCTCCCTCTCAATTATTTTCTAATTCGATCAAATAAACATAAACAAAGAAGTCGTAAAAGTAACTACTAAAATAGTACGCGAATAATAAAACTGTACATAACTAATAAAAACATTGACCGTTATATTCTTCAATCAATTTAATGCCTATCAAAATGACATCAACTCTCTTTTTCACCCCTGTTGCCTATATAAGAAGAGGTTTGGTTTAATGACTCAGCTGGTGACAGAACCGAGACACGGGTCGGCGTCTTTCTCGCCCGTTGCATTTACCTTTTTCAGAGGGCATGTGCATTGACAAGCCAAGGCCATTAGCACTCAAAAATGTTGGTGAATATTTTTTGTGCGGGTTGGTGAGACAGGCGGCTTGTCTATACAAAGGTAAACCATCAAGTGCTCTTGAATGCTAAGTAGAGAGATGATGATCAGCTTAGTTTGTGATTGCAATGAATTAAAGTCGGCAGAAAGCCAAACAAATAGGAAATCGATAAAAAGAGAAAAGAACAAAAGATTACTGATTTTTGTTCGATTGGGGTTTTTTGGAAAATAGAAAAAGTGTGTATATAATCCATTTTAAGCCAGCGCCAAAAATTTGCAGGTCCATAGCGCAGTGTATAGTTAAGCCGGTCGTCTGATCTGGCAAGTTAAGCAACGTTGAGACAGCCAGATTCGATAGGGTCAAACCATATGCAACGCTAGACAGGGAGCCATGTCCCCTCGATTCCGAAAAATGAAAAAATTATTCCTCATGAGACCAAAACTGCACCACCTAGAACCATCTTTCTACAAATAGAAACTTTAGACGAGAACTACCTCCCAGCTCAAAGAAACAAACAAGACATAACCGCATACACTTTTGTCGTTCGTTCGTCAACTATTGTTCAATCTCGTCCCCCCTATTCAACCTCATAAGACACGCTTCTTCGGTTGAGAAGAAGACCAAAAGAGGTGGGTGAGGCGACGAGGGTTTTTGTCGGATCCGAGTCCGATTGGAACAACACAACATAGAAACAACATTTTCGAACAAAACGCGAGAATGCGGGAAGCGCAAGATGATTGAAGGTGACGATGAACAAGGCGGCTTTTCGGAATAAGACGATCAAGAATGAAAAGTGACCAGAATCGGGAGAAATAATCCGATGACGACAAACGTTTTGGCGGGTTTTTCGAAAGTGGGAAATTGGGGGTAAAAAATTTAATAACCTATGGGGAGGGGTATATCCATGGAAGTGTCAGGGACCGAAATTTGGACCCACAAAGCCCCTCGGGCTAGACCCTATGGCCCCACTCCCAGAGTTCGACAGGAACAAAGAAATTTTTGCTCTATCACACGCAAAAAACAATTTCAAAGAATTATGTGAAATTTTGCTTTTTTTCATCTTTGGAGCCGGGCCTCAACCCCATGTGGCCTGGGCCTAAAGGAATTAGACTTTAAACCCCTATGGTCAGACATTAACAACCCCTTCCCAAATTGGAGGGGGGGGGGTCAACCGATTACCAATTTTGGAAGTCGTCCGATCAAATTTTTTTGAAAATCTTAGCCAACTGATCAAGGCTTAGACTCAGGGGGTCTTCTTTATGGTCAACCGATCAAGGACTCAAAATTTTGAGGGGTGTTTGTTAACGTCTGCCTATGATTGGAGGGGGGTGGGAGCCTGTACTCACTATGATTGGGAGATAAAAGCCCACCCAGGGATAAAAGCCCCATTAAAATGAACCAATTTCTACTCTCTCACACGCAAAAAACAAATTCAAAGAAAAGTACTTGACAAGTGTGAAAATTGTGGGAAAGCGAAGGAGGAAGATCACCACGGAACTTAATCGCACAATCATTTCTAGTACAACCCCAACGCTCATCGGCTCATCGTTCGTCCTCGTTTACCGCAAAGTTGCCGATTATGTGAAAATCTGCTCTTTTTTCGCTTCCGCACAAAAAAGTGTCACAAGAGATTTGTAAGAAAATTTGAGGCAGATGGAATATTATACAAAAAATGCATGTAAATTTGGATATTGATTTTGGTTCGGGGGCCGAAAACGAAAAAAAGGCACGTAAAAACGAAAAAAGGCACGTCAGTTCGAACCCGAAACCACAAATTTGTCACATGAACATAAAGCCATAAAAACGAGTATGCCTTTTGACATTTTGAAGCAACAAAAACTGCTGATAGTCGTTCCTTTTCGAGACGCTTCGTCGGTTTTTTTCGCTTTCCATACACCCAAGTGAATCACACATGTAATTTATGCAAACATTGCACAAATCATCAATTTACAAATATAAGGCTCTACATGAAAATAAGAATACATAAATATTGGGTTGTTCCAGAATTTGACATGAAAAAAATTTTTTGGATCTGAAAATTTTTTTCTAAAAATGACCTCAGGGAAAATTGGGTTATTGAAGCGAGAATTAAAATTTTTCTTTTCAAAACCACAATTTTTCTTCAGGGCCAGGGAAGCATTTTCAGACTTCGTGAATGCACGCAATCGATTCCCCGCATAAAATTACCCCCTAGAGAGTCTATTTTATGCGAAAAATCTAAATTTTTCGATTTTCGCTTCAATAAACACACCGTTTTTCCCTGAATCAGGGTCAGGGAAGCGTTTTCAAAGTTGTGTGTAAGGATTTTGTAAAAAATTTGAGCCCACTTGCTCCCTTGCCTACGCCACTTCTCCTTCCCCCCACCTCCCTCTACCTATGACACTGTCCCCCTTCCACTATCCTGTCTACGGAATTGCATCCCTTGTCTCTCAAAAACTCCAAAAATATTATTCAACTACCCCAAAACCAGACCATAAATGCACATTAACCTATCGTAAAAATCCTCTAAAAATAAGAAACTCAAATCCAGGTCACCAAAATAAAAACTCCATTTACCTCGACTAAAATGGTCAGAAGTCACCGAAACCATTTTGTTCGAAGATATATTTTTCTCCGAAAACTAATTTTCTCCGATAACTTTTCGCTGAAAAGATTGAATTTGAGAAGATAGTTAGATAGTTAATTTTCTGGAAAAAAGGATGAACTTTTTTTGAAAAGTTATTGGAGAGAAAAAATATGGTCTTGTGAAAGATTTTAGCAAAGATTGATAGCTTAAAATTTTTCCAGTTAGTAAACTCTATTGTAGACAGGATAGTGGGAGGGGGCAGTGACATAGGTAGAGGGAGGTGGGGAGGGGATAGTGGCGTAAGCAAGGGAAGGGAAGGGGGCAGGTGGGCCGAAATTTAAAAAAAAAACTCCTACACATCTATGGGTTAAAACACGAGTTCTGGTGAATCTGTTCCATTCTATCGGATCTTGTGCTTTTATATGTTTTTACACCTCCCCCTAGCTAGTCTGAAAAACAAATTTTTATTAACAATAAAATTCTTAACATACCTAAATTTTTACATCGTTTAAAATAATGTTTACTAAAACAATGATAAGAATACTCACTGGTTTTCTTATTTAGGGCCGTATTGAGGCTAAAAAATAAACAGGTGTGAGGTTAGTGCCATCTTTAATCCTTATCAGTAGCTATTGTTTTGAAGTTTTTTTACAAAACAACATTTTAATTTGGCTCGTGACAGGTTATTTGATCAAAAAGTAAAAAGTACAAGTTTTACGATGTTATGAAACAAGATCAATTGTGAAACGAGTCCGCACGGATATACATTACGCGTTTTATCCTTATATACAGGTCGTTTTTTTTTATTACTCCCACGTTTCAAAAGTTCGCCAAAAATCGAGTTGAAATCCGTTTCCGTCGCCCGATGGCTCATTCGATAGCCCTAATCACCGGATTTTTTTAGAAAACAAAATTATTGAAAAAAAATTAATTCTAGATTTTTTAGCCTAAAAATAGTGAAAATCACGGTTTTTTAAATTGCTCCCACATTTCAAAAATTCGCAAAAAAAATCGAAAATAATTTTTTTTCTAAAAAAAATCCTGTGATTAGGGCTATCAAATGAGCCATCGGGCGACGGAAACGGATTTCAACTCGATTTTTGGCTATCTTTTGAAATGTGGGAGTAATCAAAAAAACGACCTGTATAAAGCGCTTGTGTTCGTTTGTGTGTACAGGTGATCTTCTTATGGTGATCTCCAAAATGTGCAGGGCTTATCCCACGTGTTAGGAGTGATGAAAGAAGAAAAATGAGTGGTCGATCATGGGTTCACCTCCTAGAGATAATTTTTTATAAGGGTACCCTTCTATTCCCTATGGGCCCAATAGAGGAGAAAAACAAAGTAGCGTTTTTTGATTTTTTCAACAGGAAAACGCGCTGATCTCGACTAAACTGGGGTTTTCGATCATGGGGACATCTAAAAATTATGTACGACCACGCAGGGATGCCATGCACGATCACGAAGGGATGCCAAAAATTAAAGCGGCAACGCTAGTAGCATCACTAGCGGCAACTTTATACTCGATTTACTTGCTACTAGCGTTGCCACTAGCATTGACGCTAAAATTGGGGGGTGTTTGTGCACGTGTGGGGGAGGAAGTACATGCTCAGGTATCATCCTTATCTATGCCACATGATTGACTCTTCTAGATGTGAAAGAAAAGGCGGTACACAAATTTGTACAGGTTTCATAAAAGTGCAAAAAACTTTTGGAACGAGTCGGGTTTCGAACCTGAACCCTAAAAACAAAAGTGCAGCACACTGCCACTAAACTATTATTACACATTCTGAGCTTTTTTTAAATTTTGGTACACCAAGACCGAAATTTTTGCACTACTTCTGATCAAGCTACGCTATAATAAACAACTGTGCGAAAAAGTTTACATTCTAGTCACATGAACTTATGGTGTTTACAAACTATAACGGATTTTGAGGGCATCAAACACTGATTTTTAATTTTCCGCTTGATAACAAATAATTTTAGGGGGTTGATTGAAAAGAAGGGAACATTTAATACCAGGATTAAAATTATCATTTTGATGCCAATTTCAATTTTTGTAGCGTTAAAATTTAAGTCATGAGGTTAGGGACAGATGTACGTAAAATATGTTGGGTGGGAGTTTTTAAATTCAAAGATCCCTGTCCAAAATAATTTTTATAAAAATTATAGTTTTAAAAAATCCTAAACATCGTTGATAAAATGTATAAGACAATAGTGACCAAAAAGTCCTTGAACCGAAGGTCGAATAGTCATTCGACGCCCTTTCCTCCATTAAGAAAACCTTTTGAAGAGTATGAAAAAATCTGACAAGAATGGGAAAAACCAACTCCATTATTCGTTTTTCAACATGAACCGGATATCAAAAGATTAATTGAAAATTTGCGGGAAAATCATTATCATGGAATATGGGATGGGTCAAAGTGGGGCACGATGATTTTACAAAAGTTGAAAAATGTCATTTTTAGATTTTTTCATTTGTGGGAGATTGGCGCTTTTATAGTTTTAAAATAAAATATAACTTTTTGCAATAAAAAATCGCATTTTTGGCAAAAAATGGAATTTTTGGCTCAAAAATAGCTTTTGGTAAAAAATTTCACGCAGACCCTCGGGGCTGCGTATCGTTTGGTTTTTATACCACTGTTGTATCGCACCCTTCAGCGATTTTAGGGGGATAAATTTTTTACAGAAAACTTTTTTCGGAAAAATTTAAACGCCATAAATTAAGTATGGGCAACAGAGCAACTAAAATACACGGCATACATTTCGAAATACCAAACGCTCTTAGGTAAATACTTTTTCATATCAATTAAAACAGTTTTAGATTACAAAGAAATAATGAGTTCATATGAATGTATAAGCAGTACCTTTAAAATAAGATATAACTTGTGTGGGATATCTTTTAACCCCCTATGAAAAAATTTAAAATATCAATTTTTAAAGTTTTAGTTGTTTTTTCGTGCCATAACTTAAAAAAATCATAAAAAATGAAATTTGATAATTATTTTTTTTTAAAGTTGCTCTGATACCGATGTAAGAGCGTAACATTTCGCTTTTTACGAAAAAATTCATTTAGGGGGTTA